>LGSM01000328.1:0-37259 GCA_001314345.1 Phytophthora multivora
TAGTACGTCGTCTCTCGAGATTTTGCAGTACGGAGAGAGGTTCAGGATCTAACGGGCGTTGCTGTATCTTGACAGGTGAAGCAGCCGAAGAACGACTTCATAGAGCGAGACGACTTCGCACCGTTTTTGCATGGTGCGCTGCAATGCTGAACCTGTGTGATGTATTATGTGGATGAGTTGCTGACTGTTTATTCTGTTTCAGAACTGCTCAAATATCATCCTGGTCTAGAGTTTCTTGGGGGTACTCCCGAGTTTCAGGAGAAATATGGTACGAAAAGCGCTGGATATGAGTGTATTGCTGTGGATGCTCACGTGGCTTGTGTCTGGCTGAAACAGCCTTGACGGTGGTTGTACGGATATTTTACTCCGTCGATAGAGACAGTAGCGGCCGAATTACGTTACGAAAGCTGAGGCGCAGCAATCTCATCAGCGCTTTTAACACTGTGGACGAGGAAGAAGATATCAACAAGGTGCGAATGCGATGCTATCGATTTTCAGGTGGGATTGGTGCTGATGGTGGAGTTGCATGGACTTTAGGTGAACTCGTACTTCTCGTATGAGCACTTTTACGTGTTATACTGCAAGTTTTGGGAGCTGGACACGGACCACGACTTTCTGCTCAGTCCAGACGACCTCGTACGCTATGGCGGTCATGCCCTTACACGAATCATTGTGGATCGTATCTTCGAACGAGGTCGGCGTCCATTTGCTCGCGTCCAAACTCTGACTGCTGAGGAAAAGAAGAAGATGAGCTACGAGGACTTCATTTGTAGGTGGCTGCTGGACTGATGATCCTCTGGTATGCTCGTTCTGACCAACTTGTGTCTTTTGACTGCAGACTTTATGCTCTCGGAGGAGGACAAGGCAAATCCCGTCAGCATTAGGTATTGGTTCGAACTTATTGACACGAACGAGGACGGGGTACTGCGCGCCGATGAGATGCGCATCTTTTACCGTCACCAGATCCACCGCATGGAGTGTCTTGGCCACGAAGTGGTGCCGTTCGAGGACATTCTGTGCCAGATGTCGGACCTGTTGCATCCCGAGACGGAGGGCGAATTCTACCACAAAGATTTCATCCGCCCAGACAAAATCCGCGTCTCGGGCGTGTTCTTCAACGTACTGTTCAACCTCAGCAAGTTCATCGAATTCGAGCAGCGCGACCCCTTCCTGCTGCGCCAGCAAGTCGCGGAGCCGGAGCTGACGTACGTCGTTTTCTTTCTTTTTTTTTTGCGTTGTCCAGAGGATTGTGGAGCTACTGCTAACCCTTTGATGATTTCTGCTACAGGGACTGGGACCGCTACGCTCGCGCCGAGTACGCTCGACTGGCCATGGAGGAGGAGAGTCGCGACGAGGACACAGCGATGGACATTGACACGATGGACGGCTGGTACGTGTCCGACGAGCAGGAAGAAGACGCTCCGGAGGGTGCAGCCAGTGGTGACGGCGCGGCAAGCGAAGGCCGAACGGTCGAAGCCCCCTTTTAACCCTTTTCGTTCCCCCTTTCAGCGAGGTAGACCCACTTTCATTTCCCCCCCCCTTAGAAGGCAGCGGCAGTTGAGTGGCCCGTGCCGCAGGACGACAAAACAGTGAAGTAAGTAGAGCAGAATGCGTTAATCAATGCAACAGTTTGAAAGATGCAGAAGCAAGAGGCTCCTACTGGGTCTTTTTATTGCTTAGAGGCTGCAGCCTCCTGCGCCTTGCGCAGCGCATTGACGCGGTCGTTGCACTGCTTGAGCTTCTTGACCTGCGCCTGGCACTTTGTCCAGTCGCGGTCGAAGTCCGCCAGACAGTCCTCCAGCTTGTAGTAGTCCTCGTGGCAGCGGTTGCGCTCGATGAGCTCGTCCACGTCCAGGTCCTCCCCGAAGTCGCTCTTGCTGCCGGCGTGCAGCCCCGCGACGGGCACGGGAGGCGAAGGGATCGAGTCGCTCATGGTCTCTACTTTTAATTAAGCGCAAGTGACACGCATAGAGAGAGAGACCTGGGCAGTGGTGAAGTGGTCGTATGAAGTAACATCAACTTCAACCTGCAATATTGTTGATTGGGTGAACAGTTTAAGGGTGAACTGAGCATTGGCACAGGCTGTGGTGGATGTGTTAGGCTAATCTCCGCTGTATTACCGGCAGAGGCCATTCACGAAGTTAGTTAGCACCCGGTTCGTAGTTTTCTTTCCTAACAGCAAAAGATTATCAAGAAGCGACTGATAACAACGTAAATCTGTTGATACTGAACTACGCTGAAGCTTACTTAAGTATAGCAATCCAGTGCTGTAAAACATCCCAAGTAGGGATTCCCAACCCCAGTACACGTAGTGAAATGTAGCACTCTAAAGTGTGTATTGACGTAGGTAAGGTCGAACAAACCGGTCCTAAAGTACTGCAGTCCTTGCTTTTCGAATAATAAATGCCCTGCGTCCAGCACTTTAGCTACAACTGAGCATTTTGGCTACAACTTCGACAATGATCACAGCTTCTGTGCCGTATTTCAGTCATCGCGTGGTTCGAAGCAACTCGGAGCAAGCTCTTGATTGCGACTCGATGACTCAAGGTCGGAAGATCGGAAAAGTGCGTCTACAGATGGCTTCACGACTGTGGCGCCCCGACTTACGTGTCGATGTACCATACTGAAGTAGCCGAGAAGATACAACAGGACTATCGATACGTAAATACGTAAATGAAAGTCTGCAACGCAAAGTCTCTTCAACCACGATTCTTCCTCATTGTCCAGTCGTTTAAGACTGACTTTAAGCCAGAGGGTGCTGACACGTTCAAACGATGTGTTTGCTTCACTTTAGGGAGTCAATGAAGTTTACTTGAGCTCCACGAACACCGCACGGGCCATAATCAACCGTTCTCAAGATCGTTACCACACATGGTACATGGAGTTATGTATGATATGTATCCGGGGTCTGGAATCCAGGCTGGAAGTCTTCCGGAGGCTTCAAACACACTCGAGACGATGGAGTCCGCCTGGAGCTGGCGTCACTGATCGGCTTGGGCCAGCCAAATCCTCCAGGCAAAGTCCCTCCCTGTCAGCCTGACAGGAGTTCGATCGATTCATTCGCGCGCACACACATCAGAGTCTCATTCAGCCACTTGTTGCCGGCATTTTCCTCAAGCACCGAAATCTGCGTGTTGTGAGATCGCCCTGAGCAGTGAACACGGTCTCGAGATCAAAGCAAGTAAATTGCTTACCTGTACTGTAGCTGTTGGGTGCCGGTACTGTAGCTACATGTACTGTACAACAGTACAGTGGGCGGAGGATCCGTTGTTCGTGCATCTGGGTCACTGGCAGTCTGCAGATGGCTCGCAAGTCGCAAGCCGCAACCCGTTCGCTGCCAGCGCTGAAAAGTATTCTTCAAGAGCTCGAAAACAGAAAATGGAGTCGTGCTCTCGCGATGCGATGCACATTTCGAACTTGTAGGCGTTCAAATCCGCTCGGCACGTCTCGACCCAGTCACGTGGAGTCGGAAGCCGGTCTCACCCTTGCAGAAACGCGTTTGGGCTGAGATCTCGACTCGTCCTCTCTGTTTTTTTTCCGCCTGGTCTCTCGAGCATCTGCTCCCCTCCCCGTGCTGTTTGCGTTCGCCTCGCCAGCCTCCGCGTCACTGACTGACCTGGTGGGAACGGCGCACAGCTCAAACGTCGAGTAGAGAGGCGGCGGACACCACGCAGACCTCGGCCTGAGTTCGGCAGCTTCCTTCCACTCCACTCGAGTCTCGACAGCGCGTTTACTGTTGAAAACGACCCGCGTTCGTCTAGCGCTGGCAATCACTTGCTGTGTCCTCTTTACTGACGCCGAACGGAGACGTCTCGACCCTCTTCAACACCGTCGGAACACTCGTCCGTCCGTCCAATTTTAATCGTCGCTTCATGTTCGCCAAAACGCGCATGTACGTAGGGGACGAGGAACGCCGGCGCAAGCAGCGCGACCTCAAGCGGCGGTACCGAGAACGTCGTAAAGTAAGTGGCTAAACGCCTGTGCGGTGCCGGTCCGGAAATACTGACGCTCACTTGGCGTGTAGAATGACGTGCAGGCCATGCAGCAGCAGGTGGCGCAGTTGGAGGCCCGGTACGACGCGCTGCTCCACACACAGCAGCAAACGGCCATGACGTCGCGTCGGGCGCCGTCTCTGCTCGAACAGCAATACGCAGAGGCCACGAACGAGCTCAACGCGTTGCGGCGGCAGATCGCCGTGACCAAGCAGAAACTGGCCGAGTTCGACGGCTTCGCGTCCTCCTTGGAAGTCTATTTGACGGACTTTGACGCGCCGTCCGCCCTCACCGCAGCCTCGTTGGCTTCCAAGAGCTCCTTGCTCATGGCGCCGTCACTTCCAGAGCCGACACCGGCCGCGCCGCACGCGCGTCTGACCGAGCGCGAGTGCCAGGAGATGATCAAGAAATGCTACTACGAGATCTTCGACCGGCGGTTCCGCGGCCAGTGCCTGAGCTCGGGCATGAACATGCTCGGCTGGGAGGACCAAATGTTCCTGGACGGCTCGACGCTGCAGTTCTCCATGTCCAAGCAGCTCACGGGCATGTCGGCCAACACGCTCATGCAGAAGACGTGGGACATTGTGACCACGGAGCAGCACATGCGCACGATCCAGTACTCGACCCTGGGCGTCAAAGTCTTGCACAGAATCAACGAAGACACGCTCGTGCTCCAGCGCTGCGTGCACCACCCGCAGCTCAAAACCGTCAACTGGAACAACATGGTCATGTTCCGTCTGCGCAGCCCGCGCGGGTACGTGGTGGCCTACCAGACGATCAACCACCCAGCGTACGCTGAGGGCTACACCGAGTACTTCACAGGGCACGAAGATATCGTGGCGGAGGACCTGCAGCCCAAGTTCTCTCGCGTCAACACGTTGCAGTGGTTCCTCTTTGAAGAAGACGACAACTTGGACTTCGACATGGACAGTGGCGGCTCTGACCTTGAGTTGCTCGGCTCCAGTGACGGCGAGGAGTCCCCCTCCCCCAGTATCAAGAAGGAGTTGTTACCCAAGGGACGTAGGGCTCTGCAGCTGCAGTCAAACCAGCGTGTGTCGGGCGGCGTCAAAGTCTCCTTTGGGGGAAAAGTGGACAACCGAGATACGTCCTTCGCCCGCTTTTACATGTTCGAGGTGCTCACGTACATTATCCGCTGGGAGAACGCCGTGGGCTCTGCCCGACTCACGTTTTAACCACACTTATCAAGTCCTGTAGCTCTGTTTTAACACTAAATTAATGGCCTTCCCTACCGCGATGAACGTTAAATAAACGTTTTGCTGTGAACGTTGGATATCTTCTCGTTTGACCGACGTTGAAGCCATTCAGCTCACGTTGAACTGGTTGAAGTCATCCCATCGCTCACTCGCATCAACATCCGATGGTACTACCTGCCATTGGTAGATCGGTTGCTAGTCACTGCGATAGTAGATCATCGGCCTTCGGTTCGAGCCTGACCAAGCAGTTCATTTTCCAATTCCCCACCCTCGTGACCAAGTTCCCAACCCCCTCCTCCTCCTCCTCTTCCCCCTCATGGCTCCTCTCTATGACGTCGTGATCGTCGGTGCTGGCCTCATGGGCAGCGCCGCCGCCTACTACGCAGCCAAAGACGGCAAACGCGTGCTGGTGCTCGAGCAGTTCGAGTTGCTGCACGGCAACGGCTCGAGCCACGGCACCAGCCGCATCTTCCGCGTGGCCTACCCGGTCGACACGTACACGGAGTTGAGTCTGCAGTCGCTGGACCTGTGGCGCGACATCGAGAAGGAGAACGGCGTGGAGCTGATCCGCATGACGGGGGAATTGGACTTCGCCCCCACCAGGAACGACGAGATCCGCGGCGTCGAGGAGACGTTGACGCGGTTCAACGTGCCGTTCGAAGTGCTCAACGGGACGCAAGTGAACGAGCGCTTCCCCGGCTTCTCCCTCAGTCCCAGCAGCCACGCGGTGTACAACCCGTTGGCGGGCGTACTGAACCCCACGCTGGCGATGGCCACGATGCAGAAAGTGGCCAAGTCGCTCGGGACGGAGTTCCGTGAACACAGCGCTGTGAAGAGCGTCGCGGGCGAGCACCGGCCGGGAGGAGCTCCCGTTGCAGTTGTCACGCTGGCGAACGGGACGGAAGTGCGCGGGCGGCAGTGCGTCGTCACGGCCGGGCCGTGGACGGAGAAGCTGCTGAAGCTGTCCGGATCGTCGGACAAAGTGGAACTGCAGCCGATCGCCACGTTCGGAGAGTACTGGAGGTGCAAGCAGGAGCTGTACACGCCCGACAAGTTCCCCGTGTTCATCAAGTACGAGTACCCGGAGGTCTACGGTTTGCCTATGATGAACGCCAACGAAGGCGTGAAGATCTGCCGTCACGATGGCCCACAGGTGGATCCCGACGGCCGCCAGGGCGTGGAGCAGCCGCAGGACGCAGACGATCAACTGCGAGCGTTCGTGGCTGACAATTTCTCGCACGTCGACTCGAGCTCGCCCAACCAGGTGGACCACTGCATGTACACGATGACGCCGGACTCGCATTTCATCATCGACTTCCTCCCAGTTCCGGCTAGTGCCGCGTCTCCATCTGCGACCAAGAGCGTCATTGTGGGCGCCGGTTTCAGTGGCCACGGAGCGAAGATGACCCCCGTGATCGGACGGATCCTCGCAGACCTGGCCGTTAAGGGGCAGACCAAGTACTCGACCGAACTGTTCCGCGTCACTCGGGAGGCTGAACACCAGGAACACTACTCGTTCCCCAAGAGCAGCTTGTGAAAGGGGTTTTAAAGTCTCGCTAGGCTTTTCATGTTGTCAAAGTTCAGTAAAGCTTAAACAAATTGCAAAAAGTCATGATTAGCCGGTTGGCAGATCGTTTCGTCTACTTCTTTCTCTCTTTCAGTCGCGAACCATCCAGCACTTTTAACCTTGCGTCGGCGTGGCCACAGTCTCAAGGTACAGACTGGGACTCGTAACACGCTGTCGCTGCTTGTAGACAACGACGACGGCAATAGCAGCAACTGCTGCGACGGCACCGACCACTGCGAGGTCTTCGACGGGAAAACCGGGCGAATTGGCTGGTGAATCCTCGCTCTTCTCTTCTGCGTACGTTGTAATTGTCTGCGTGGCGGCGTCCATCGAGTCGTAGGACGTCGAAGCTTCGAATGAGGTTGAATTGTCCGGCGGAAGAGAAAGACTCGGGCATGGAGTTGACAAACCACTTTCGGTTGAGCTACTTGAGGCGATCGGGAGACTTGGGCACGGGGTGGACGAGGCGGAGTCACTCGACGCCAGTTCGAGTGTTGGGCATGGAGTTTCGGTCGGATATTCCCCGCCCATTGAAGACGACACCGCGTGAGTGTCGTCGCTGTCGGTCGCTAGGGCGAGAGTGGGGCAGGGTGTATCCGTCGAGAAAGAGTGAGTGGCATCGTCACTCTCGGAGCTTTCAGACGCAAGAGCGAGCGTTGGGCAAGGGCTGTCGTGGGTCTCCCCATGTGCGTGAGAGCTCTCTGATAACAACGCAAGTGTCGGGCACGGGATTTCTTCAGCACTGGCATCGTCCCATTCCGTGGCAAGAGCGAGTGTCGGGCACGGGGTTTCACCCGAGTTTTCAGTAGCGAGTGCAAGCGTCGGACACGGAGTCTCCGTGGCAAGAGCAAGTGTCGGGCATGGAGTCTCAGCTACCGAGTCATAGACGCAGCCCCAGGCTCCAGTCTTGATCTTGACGCAAATTGCGTCCGACGGAGCCACGCACGCTCCTGCCCCCGTCCAGCTGGGTAGAGCGTCATGGCAATCCTTCACTGCCGTAGAACCGGCAACAGGGCACAACGTACCGGCGGGGGTGTCGTCCGATCCGCTACAGATGGGTCCTTCGATGCAGTACGTCGCGTCGGTTTCCACTGAGACCTCAATACAGGACGACGAAGCTTGGGTCGATGGGATAGTGGGGGAGGGAGTCACAGCGGCTGAGGCTGTGGTCGTTGATGCTGGAGTCACCGAAGGAGTGGAATGTCCAGCCATTGCCACACCAGCCAGGACGGCGAAGGCGACGGTGGTGGCGACCCTCATGGGCAGGTTGACAAGTACTTTGTACTAGTAGCTGGTCAGCTACTCAGTAGAGGAGAGCAACTGCGCAGTCCAAGGCGAGTCGGGAAATGAAAACCGGCGATCGTCGGGCCTTTAGTTGGCGAATCCTGACGATGGCCAGCACCACCGGTGTGTACGCGTGTGTATGGACACGAATGAGAGCGAATCATCTCACTAAAACTTCCCATTTATGATTCAGTCCGTTCTTGAAAGGCATTTCGAAAACGATCTAGAAATCATTGAAACTCATTTGTGGCTGTTAAACTGACCCCAAAGAAGCGTAAGGTCGTTGTCACGGTGGTGGTGGGCCGCCCGGAAGACTGTGGGTAGTGTCTACTGGCAGTAGACGCTGCCAGAGGCGCGTGTCTTGAAGGGAATGTCTGGCGTTCGTCATCATTTACACTGCCATTTTAAAAACAAATTTGCAAATTTACAGTGCAAAAATGATTGAGCTCCTGTTTCCACATGCTGTACTTAACGTGAGGCGAAATGTTGCCTTCACTAAAGTACGAAATTCCGTTAAAAATCCGTTTTTATCGG
This sequence comes from Phytophthora multivora, assembly GCA_001314345.1. Classification (NCBI taxonomy): domain Eukaryota; phylum Oomycota; class Peronosporomycetes; order Peronosporales; family Peronosporaceae; genus Phytophthora; species Phytophthora multivora. The sequence goes on from LGSM01000328.1 coordinate 8,592, forward strand.
CTGGTTCCGATAAACTACGGGACGCGACGACCATGGCCAAGAAGTCCCAAGCAGACAAGAAGAAGCGCCGCCGCCAGGACAAAGTGCGTCTTTCAATGTCTAGGGAAATCTTCACGTCTCTACTCTAAAGCTCACGGCCGCAACTGCCTCTTTTTCCCCGCTTAGAAACACGCAGCCAATGGCTCAAACGCCGCTGCGCAACAGATTCGAGCCGCCAAGTCGCAGACCAACGCCATTTTCTCCCTAACTGCGTCTTCCAACCCGAATCCCAAGAATTTGGGTCCATTCAGCGACCGCCAGCGCATTTTGGTAGTCGGAGATGGAGATTTCTCCTTCTCCCTGGCGCTCGCCGTGTTCCTGGTACGGACGGAGCTACTGAGAGTAACAGTCGAGTCCTGGACTTTATGCCTAATCTGTACCTGTGCCAATTATCTGCAGGGAGGGAGAAATCTGGTTGCCAGCTGCTACGACTCCAAGTTGGACCTGAAGGAAAAATACACCAACGCGTTGCTCAACTGCGACGCGTTGGAGACTGCAGGAGTACGAGAACGCGACTCAAAATGAATTGAATTTGGACTTTTTGGACTAACAAGCAGCCAAAATTCACTGCAGGCGGAGGTTCATTTCGACGTGGACGCAACGCACCTGGAGAACCAGAAGTGGCTGGATAAAGCGCAGCCGTTCCAGTCGATCGTCTTCAACTTCCCGCATCTCGGAGGCGCCACGGAGGAGGACGTGGCCAACAACCAAAAGCTGCTGAGGGATTTCTTCTACTCGACACGGCAGTATCTGCATCCGAGTCGTGGCCAGGTGCTCGTGTCACTGCGGAACACTTTGTTCTACAACCGCTGGAGGATTCAGGAACAGGCTGCAGCCAGTGGCTTCAAGCTGAAACGGTAAGTAAAGAATTGAATTGTATAGGGAAGGGAACTACTGGTCACTCTCTTTTTTGCTGCTGGTATTGTAATAGTACCGAGGTGTTCGAGGCCAGCATCTACTCGGGTTACGAGCCTCAACGCACCCATCCAGCTTCATTCCGTGGAGATCCCCCGTCTACAACTGGAGCTCATTACTTCATCTTCACTCTGGACCAGAGTCTGCAAGTGGCTGATCCACGGGTAAAAGCGTCAAAGGAGTCGAAGGCCGGTGAGTCCACTCGTGGCAGCGCTGTGAAGAAAGTAAACTCTGCTTTTTCATTATTTTTTTATTTTCTCTTCTGATGGTTTTATACTTTTACAGGCAGAGAAAAAGAAAGCGGTCGCTCCTCAGCAGCAAATGGCCTGTAAACCGTGTGGTCTCACGTTCCGTGACGTCAAGAAATACAACGGGCACATGAACTCAGCGAAACACGCCAAGAAGGTCAAGGCGCTCAAGAAGAAACAACACTAAGCACAAGCCATCGACTTAGTCTTCGAGCTGTACGATGAGTTTGCCGACGTTCTCGCGTGCGAACATGCGATCGATGGCGTCCGGAATGGATTCAAATCCCTTGTACTCGGTGGGGTCCACTCCAGGCTTGAGTTTCCCTTCGTTAATGAGCTTCAGCAACTTCTCCGTGTGCTCGGGGATGTGGTCCTCAAAATGAAACATGAAGAACCCGCGGATAGACGCCGATTTCATCAGAATCTTCTCGTTCGCTTCCCACGATAGAAGCGGAGGCTTGGACACTTGCTCCTTGTTCTTGGACTCCAGCACTCGCGAGATAAACCCAATCTTAATGATGCGACCACGGACTGCGATGTTGTCGACGGCAGCACGGAACATCTCGCCCCCAATGGACTCGAAAACGATGTCTACCCCATCCGGGTACTCCTTCTTGAGCACGTCACTCACGTCTTCCTTGTTGTAGTTGATCACTCGGTCGCATCCGAGTTTCTTGAGGGCCTCCGCCTTCTCGTCGGAGCTGGTGGTGCCAACAACGTGGTTGCCTGCCAGCTTAGCGAGTTGCACCACGAATTGCCCCGTGCCACCAGCTGCTGCCGTCACGAGAACGGTCTCGTTCGACTTCATCTCTCCGAGGTACTCGAGACACAGCGACGCGGAGATGCCGCCCACTGCCACTGGTAGAGCGTTCATCGAGAGCTCGGGGATCTTGATGGCGGCTGAAACTGGCACTTCCACGTACTCTGCGTACGCCCCGAGCGTCTGGTACATGACGGCATCGCCCACCTGCACTGTCTTGACGTCTCTCCCCACCTCAGTCACAAGCCCCGCAGCTTCGACGCCAGCAAAGAACGGCAGTTTATCGTTGTACATGCCGTTTGTGAGGTTGACGTCCGTCGAGTTGACCCCCAGGAAGCGGTTCTTCACGATGATGCTGCTTGGGCCAGCGGTGGGGAGTTCAGGGACGTCCACAATCTTCGTAGCGGCGCGGAAGTCCTTGGTCAGCTTCTGCACTTGAACGGCACGATATGACGGCATCGTTCTGCTGCGGAGGAGAGTGAGAGGCCGAATGGTGTGTGATGTGCAGGAGGAAAAATCCAAAGTGAGAGATCAAACCTGAAGCTTATGTACCGTGAGTATTGTAATCCGAAGACGAACGCAATCCACGGTGAGAAGCTGGCACCTACCATCACAGTTGATTTGTCTAATCTGCGATACCGGTACATGTACTGTACATGTACTATCGCCGATAGGTAGGAGGATCGTGTAAACGGGTTCAATAGCGTTGACACGAACGAAAGTCTCGGTGGCACCGAGTCGGTGCATTGATTTCGTCACTTACGTGCCCGTTGGTTTACGCTGGATTGGCTGACATGTCTTTGACGTAGGCGTCTGTCGCACTTACTTGGCTTCAGTTTCCACCGGGAGGTCGCTACGTAGGCCCCACTCCGACCACGATCCATCGTACACTGGAGCTCTACAACCGCAGCACACGATCATATTAGAGAGGGTAGTCACAGAGAAGCCGTCGTAAATCAAAGGTACTCACTTCTCGAGCGGTTTGCCAGTCAAGTGCAGACCAAAAGTCAGCATACACGCGGTGACTCCAGAACCACAGCTGCAACATCAACGTCGAGTACAGTATCCGTTAGAATGGTCACTGCTGAAGCAAGTGATTCGGGAGAAACTCCTACCTCGTGATGATCGGGCTAGTTTCATCCGTCTTGACGTCTACAAATTCAAAGTGTCAGCCTTCAACTCGGTCTTTACTTGTATTGGCATCGGAACACGTACTTTCTTCAGTGAAAGCGTTCTTGATCTCGTCCAGGTCACGGAAAAGCTGTTAACGCCACCACCCAAGTGTTAAGTTCTACCTCCTCCTTCGCCACTGTCAAATTTCCCTTGCAAACGCACCGAATAATCGTCGGAACTGACAAGCTTTGCAAACGGAACGTTGACAGCGCTAGGGATGTGTCCACTTCGCATGCCAGGACGCGGTTCCTGCAGTACATTCAAGTGTAATGTAAGAGACTCACTCAGTAGCCGCCATCAAGTCTCCACCCACCGGTTCCTTGGCATAGAAGCGCGCAGCTCCACGAGCGTCCACGATCTGCGTGTTCGACTGGATCTTGTCCCGTACGTCCTCCCACGACACGACCAGAGCTTCGTTGGGTTTGGCCTTGTAAGCTTTACCAGCTACGACCTTCTGGGGCTCTCCAGTCTCGATCTCTCTCTCCTCACTCTTCCACTTTGTGATGCCTCCTGTAAGTAAAAAATATATATATAACATAAAACACAATATTACAAACTCTCAACCCGCAGCATTCACAATAGTTACTCTACCGTTGAGGATGTGGACGCTGTCGTGACCAAAGTACTTCAACATCCACCAGCATCGCGCCGGACTACGACCACAAAAAAAAACTCGTCAGCTTCTTTTCTAGTGTATACACCTGTATACTCTCCCACTCACCTGAAGCAGTGCTTGCCTCCGTATACAATGACCGTATCGTCGTTCTCCACGCCCAGGTACATCATAGCGTGCTCGAACGTCTCCGCTATCACCAAGTGCAAGATCTTAGGTTAAAAAAAGTGTAATAAATAAAAATGTAATAAAAAAAACTAATAATACGTTTTGGCAGCATATGCGGCAGCGTGGACGTCTTGTCGGAGATCTGCTCAATGTCGAAGAACTGGGCGCCAGGCAGCCGCTCTGAAGCGAACTCCTTCTTGGCGTCGCGGCTCTTGTCCAAGTACCAGGACGCGTCCAGGAAGCGCACGCGACGCTCGCCACTCTGCGAGAGGCGCTGGACCTGCTCCGTGGACAGCAGAGGCGACAGGGAACTCGCCAGACGAGAGGAAGCGCGGGGGGAACCGCCCATGGGCTTGAGCAGTGGGGAGCGGCAAGCGAGCATTTCGATACGATCAATGGTAAAAAGATTCTCAGAAAATAGATTACGAAGATAGATTTCAAACGTCGTGAGTCACAACATGTAATTTAAGTTCGAGAAGTTGGATATTTACAGAACTAGCCACGTTGAAGTTGAAGTGGGCATTGGTTAAAAGCGCAAGAACTACGAGGATTTTTGACCCTGCCAACGGGGGAAGCGGCAATAGAATGGAGAGACTTAGACGGGGGTCGCGACGTGGCCCTGGTACACGTAAAGAGACGCGCGGTCCGCGTTTTGGCGGTGTTTGTAAGCTCCGAAGGCGGCAACAGCCACAACAGCCCCCACTCCTGCGACGATAGCGGCAATGGTGCCGGCACTGATGCTGGACGCAGAGGAGGCAACGCCAGCAGTAGCAGTCGATGTACTGACCTGCTGGGTCTGATCTTCACTCTGGTACTGGCCCTGGCTTTGACTCTGTTGCTGCTCTGTCTGGTCTTGGGTCTGCTGGTCTGGAGTGCCTGGCGATGGAGAAGGAGTACCCGTTTGGTACGGTGTCGACGTGGGGGGAGCACCGGTGGTTGAGATTGGGTAAGGCGTGTCCTGTTCCGGCGTCGAAGGTTCAGGTGTCGGGGTTCCTGGGTACGGCGTCGACGATTCAGGCGTCGTCGGTTCTGGTGTGGGCGGGACTTCCGTCGATGGAGTGGTTGGCGCCGGCGTGATCTCGACGTAAGTCGGAGTCGGCGACGGAACGTCCGGGGTAGTCGGGTACGGCGTGGGCGGGACTTCCGTTGATGGAGTCGTCGGCGCCGGTGTCGGATTGCCGGGCGTGGGCGGGTACGGCGTTGATGATTCAGGCGTCGTTGGTTCCGGGGTGGGCGGGACTTCCGTCGATGGAGTGGTTGGCGCCGGCGTGATCTCGACGTAAGTCGGAGTCGGCGACGGAACGTCCGGGGTAGTCGGGTACGGCGTGGGCGGGACTTCCGTTGATGGAGTCGTCGGCGCCGGTGTCGGATTGCCGGGCGTGGGCGGGTACGGCGTTGATGATTCAGGCGTCGTTGGTTCCGGGGTGGGCGGGACTTCCGTCGATGGAGTGGTTGGCGCCGGCGTGATCTCGACGTAAGTCGGAGTCGGCGACGGAACGTCCGGGGTAGTCGGGTACGGCGTGGGCGGGACTTCCGTTGATGGAGTCGTCGGCGCCGGTGTCTTTTCCCACCCAGGAATCGGGGGACACGGAGTCGACGGAGATGGCGTCGGCTGCTGATATGTTTCCGGAGTAGTTGGTGCTGGAGTAGGGTAATCTTCAACCGCTGGCTGACCGAAGACGCACCCCCAAGCCCCCGACGAAACGCGGGCGCACACAGCGTCTTGTGGGGCAACGCAGGAATTGACTCCTGTCCAGCTTGGAAGCGTCTCGATGCAGTCCTGTACTGCAACGTCCCCTTTGATGGGGCAAAGGACACCAGCGGGCTCGCTGGCGGATCCACTGCAAATTGGGCCTTGGATACAGTACGTCGCGTCTCCTTCAACTGAGATTTCGGTGCACGTTTCCAGGACGGTCGACGTTGCAGGCGTCGACGGTTCGGATTCCTCCGACGTCGGTGCCGGCGTTGGAGCGTCACTCATTCCACTTGTAGTCTTCGTAGGAACTGGTGTAGGGGCCTCCGTTTGTGCCGTGTATGTGGGCGCCTGCGTAGGCTGTTGCTGCTGGTCCGGCGTGACCGGAGCTGTCGATGCAGCCGTTTGCTGCGTGGGATTGCCGGCAGCAACAACGCTGAGTAGCACAGCGGGGAAGAGAATGGCGCTGATCTTCATGCTTCTTTGACTAGTGCGTACAAATACGAAAACGCAAACGCTTTCGTGTGAGTGGATTGCCGCTGTCGAGGCAAATTGAGAAGTGAGACTGGAGTGGCGTGGCTGTCAACGCTCCTGCACCCAAGGATCAATGCAGCAAGCGTGGGGCCTCTTAGTGTTAGCAATGGAAGCGCGCATGCGTCAGCAGAAATCCACTACAGCAGCCAGGAGCTCCACAAACAGCTCTTTGTCCGTTGATTTTCAACGCTCACAACGCTTGAGCTTCCACGCTCGAGTTCGTCTGCTGGAAACAGGCGGAGCGTCTGCTGCGGCTGTTCAAGTTGTCACTGGCATATTGAGCGCCTCATGTGGCGGCCTCAACGCGAAATTTTGCAGCGCCAACGCCGGAGACGGTGGCCACCTGGTCCCTTGTCGACTCTGGACGCACGCGTTGAAGCCAGCGCCTGCTGCAGGCTGCAGCTAATATCACCACGGCTTCGTCCTTCAGAGGCGATTAACTGTGATCTTCCAGCGTGCATCTGCATTTCAAGAGCGTTTAACACTGGCGAGAATTCCACTTGGCGTCGCCCACGTGGACACCCGAAACCACGCGCGGAGCTGCCAGCCACGCGATGACAAGGAATTGTCGGCCATGTGACGGATGTCAGGGTGACCCCGCAAAGTGCGATTCCTACCTAGAAAATAAAAATGAGCCGCGAGCCTTGGGACTTCGGCTGGATGCTGGCGGCCGTGCAGAGTCTCGAGACGTACGAGGCGGCGCTGGAGACGGCAGAGGTGCGCGTGCCGATGCTCTAACGACCCGAACGCAACTGACCAACGATTTAGTTCCCAAGCCTGATCTTGGCGGCGCTGGACGAGCTGCTGCAGGCTCCGGAGGCCAACGCGACGCCGCTGCAGGACTTGGCCGCCGTCTGTGCGTGATGTTTGTCGTGTCCGCCGGCAGAAGGGAGTGGAGCTAACTCGTGGCTCCTTTTGCAGTGGCGCAGATGATCGAGTTCCCCATTGACACGGAGCTGCCGCGCGAGACCGTGACGATGCTGCACGCCACCAGGGACTGGGCCATCCAGACGCTGCTGGACGTGCAGGCACAGAGCGCAACGGCGACGTCCAAGTGTCTGCAGCAGATGCAGGCCAAGCTGTTCGCGTCGGCGCCGTGCAGACGCGCAGACGTGCAGATGGAGCTGAGTCACTCGCTGCTCGCCGCTCTGCACGCAGAAGAGGAAGACAGCGACGTTGTCTCTCAAGTGCTGGAGACGTGCGCCACCAGTCTCGAGGCGGACGAACAGTTCCTACAGTTCGCAGAGACGGCGTTGACAGGGCGGACGGAGACGCTGACGTTGGGCAGCTCCTTCCTCCAGAGACTCTTTGACCGACGGCGTCGTCTGTTTGATGCGTTGCCGCTGGAGAGCAGAGTGCGAGTGTGGGCGAACCACCTGCCGAGTTGGCGGTTGCAGTTGCAGACGTGGATGCTGGAGACGCTACGAGCCCCGTTCAAACCGATCTGTGCGGTGCTGCCTGAAGGTTGGGTGGACAGCGACTCGCAGGTACAAGTCGTTGCTGTCGCTGCAACGTGTCGTCGCTATTCACATCTGTACGTGACATTGATCGACTGGTGTCGCTACAACGTGGATCTCCTCTCGTCCTGCCGCAGTATGGAGCTTGTGAGCGTCTTGTCTCGAAGCACTCGACCCGAGAATGCTGGTCGCCTGTTTAACCGTCAATTGCTGAGTCAAGTCGAGCTGATAATTCGCTCCAGCGACCAGAGAGAGCGAGCTTTTATCTCCTTAGGAAGAAATCTCGAACGGCTTCAGAGCTCTCGAAGCGCATCGGACCTTCTGTGGCAGTTCGAGTGGATTGGAGTTCTGGAAAAGCCTCAGTTGCTGCACGAAGCTCTGGAGACTGTTTTTAGTAGCGAAGCAGCCAACAGAAAGGATCAACGTGCGGTGCGCTCAGCTGTGCAGTTCTTAGGCTGGTTTTACTCCTTTACAAGCTCCGAGTCGTCCGATGAGATCGCTTTAATGTTCACGACGATGTCGTCCGAGCTACGAGGTCTGGATGTTGCTGCTGGAGCGCAGTGGCTTCGACGAAGTCGCGCCGACTTTGGTGCGCTCCCCAACTTACAGCTTCGTCTCGTTTGGTTTTGGCTGTTGAAAGGCATCGAGACTGAAGTGCAGACCAGCAAGAGGCAATCAATTGCAGCGACGACTGACGCCCTCGAGTCTGTCGAGTACATTTTCCGCCGGTTCACACCACCCAGGGCCAAAAGGTAAGATTTGTTTTCGTATGCAGGAGGAAATGACTACTCATTTATTCACATTCTTCACTGCCGGTAGACCGTTTCAAGTGGAGTTCGTGGCGCAACTGGTTGTTGAGCTCGAGTGGCGTGCAACAAGCGCTAGTACAACAGCCAACGAAAGCTTTCTGGAGGGTATCGAGCCATTGTGTGCTTGGCTCGAGAAGATCGTGCGCTTGATGCAGCTGGAGGAGCAAATTGCTCAACAGAAGAACAGTCGAAATGGCCTCAGAAATCCTGTGAACGATGTGCAGCACCTGGCCGAGCGCCTGCAGCGTTGGTCTCGTTGAAAACTGAATGCTCTTTTAATGGTTTAGTACTCGCAGCTTTGCTTTCCTCACTACTGCTCCAACACACCGTCGGACTTCTGGATCTTGAGCGAAAAGTCCAGGCACGGGTACCCTTGGGTGAGTTTACCCTGACTGACGACGTCCACATCAGGCGACACGTACTGGCCGAGCGTCTCGGGAGTGATGCCGCCGCTGGCCTCAATGAGCAGGTGCGGGAACTGCTTCTTGAGCTCGGCGGCCGTGGCCTTGAGCTTCTCCGGCTCGAAGTTGTCCAGCATGACGATGTCGGCGCCTGCGTTGGCGGCCTCCTGGGCCTCCTCGATGCGGCGGCACTCCACCTCAATCTTCATGGAGAAACCGGCGGCCAGTTTGGCCTTGTGCACGGCCTTCGTGATACTGCCGGCCGCCCACACGTGGTTGTCCTTGAGCATGACCATCTGCGACAGGTCGTGGCGGTGCGTCGAGGCGCCGGCCACCAGCAGCGCGTACTTCTCCACCAGGCGGAAACCTGGCGTCGTCTTGCGGGTGCCGGCCACGTGGCCGTTCCAGCCCAGCGCGCGCGCCTGCTCCACAGAGCGTCGGGCCTGCGTGGCCACGCCACTGGCGCGCGTGAGGATGTTGAGGGCCGTGCGCTCGCCCAGCAGCAGCTGGCGGCACTTGCCCGTGACTTTGGCGACCGGCACTTTGCCGTTCGGGACGGCGCTGGGCGTGACCTCGTCTCCTTCGTTCAGTAGCCACTCGACGTTGCAGCCGAGCGAGCGGAAGACCTCCGTGAAGAACGGGACGCCGGCCAACACGCCCTCGGATTTGCCTAGAAGCAGCGCCGTCTCCTCCGCCTCTGCAACAGGTAAGATAAAAACGTTCGTTAGATATGGCAAACTAGAAGCCTATTAATTACACGAACGCACCGCCGACCACGAAGCCGCCGACGTCGAAGCTGGGAATGTCGTCCTCTAGCCACAGCTGCACGTGCTTGGTCCAGGACGGGGGCAGCAGGTGCGCGAAGTTGTTGCTGCTCATGACTGTGGGGGTCTGCGTGGGGCTACGGGAATTCGGATCTGCGTGCGTGGCAGGCGGAGCAACACGGGAGAAAAGTACTGTGGTGGAGACAAACTATGCAACATACAAAAAGCTAAATGTTGTTGCGTTTTCAAAGCGGCAATGTTCAACAGCTGCTTTGAGGCGAGTCGAGCACTCCTATGCCGCTTTGTCACCACTGGCAATTCCTGCCAGATGCCAACGCCGATTCTGCCACTACTGGTACTGGTATGTACCAAATTGCCATGTTATCTGCTGGGTTGTATTTCCTATTGTACTGCTGTGTGAATATGAATAACCTGTGCAAGTTGCCGCCACCTCCACTTCAACACGCCCATTCATTCAAGGTTTACTGTCTTCAAGACCCTGTTGAGGCCAACCACGTGCATAAATTGCCATGCACCACGAACAGCGATGAACATCGAGCGAGAAACGTGCTGAAAAGTGCAACGTTTTAACCGACTCAGGCTTCGGTGGTGACCACCACTGTCACAGTGACTGTGGCTGCCAAGTAAGTGCTCCATGACGTGCGGATGCCTAGACTGGCCCGACATCTTCTCCGCCATGATGAGTCTATCCATTCCCAGCCACAGCATCAAGCCTTCCGCTGACTTGTAGCTTGACCTCTCCCCCTCAAGCAGAAACTACTTTACACAACTTTCCATCAACGATTGCCACTTGAGGGGGGACGTGGGACGCTGTTGCGATCCTTGGCCGTGTTGAAGGCGGCCCATAGCCAAGTCAAGTCGATTTTTTTTTGCCGATTCCCAGCCCGAAGCTCGCACCAGTCACTTGCACTGTAACCACCCGAGGGCCTGCAGGCTCCGCCCGTGGAAGCGCTTCGCAGTGCCTAAAGTTTAGGCTAAAGTAAACTTTAGGCTAAAGTGCTTCCGGCGCAAAGATCTCGAGCCATGGCCCAGAGCGTCGACAGCGAGGACCATCACTCTCCCGTGTGCGACGTGTGTGCGGCCGTCGCCGCCCTGCGCTGCGACGCCTGTCGCCTCGACTTGTGCGTCTCCTGCTCCCGCACGCGCCACCGCAGCAGCCTGCACTTGACCACGGGCCGCTTCCACTTCTACCGACCGCAGAGCGACCAAGAGGACGCGTCTCCGTCCACCGCTTCGCCCCCGAACTCGCCCGCGGCCGAAGAACTGCGACGCTCGTCGCATACGACCACAAACAGCTCCAATGACGCGCTCTGGGGCTTCGATGACGCGTTAGCGCAGTCGCTACGTGCGCTGACGTTTGCTACAGACGAGGAGAACAGTGTGGAGGCTGCTCCTCCCCCCGTGGCGATCGAGAGACGACCGCGTAGCTTCTCGGACTACGCGGCGCTGGGAGACGAACGCTGGCGAGCACAGGGAGAGCTGAGCGAACTGGGAGAGCTCTGGGTCGCCATGCGGACGGCCTTCGCCTCTCGCCACGTGCTGGTCCGCTGCGGCGCCGGCTCTTGGGACGCGCTGGATGTGCGTCGCGTCGTGGACCGCCTTAATGTACGTAGAGATGCAGTTGTTGTCATGACCAATGATGTATTTAGCTGACTGTTACTCGTGGCAATGGACAGAACTTCGGCAGTGTGGCCAGCACTCGGCGAGAGCTGACGGCGGGCGGCCTGCTCTTCTGCACCTTCTTCGATCTCACGAGCGCCGTGGCCGCCGTTGACCGCTGGCGCGCAGACGCAGACGTCATCAGCTTCTGTCTGCCCTACGAGCTGCCGGACGACGTCAACTCGGCCACGCTGCTTGTGCGTTTCCCGCTCGGAGCGCCACTGGTAACGGCGTCGGAGCTGCGTCAAGTCTGCACGTTGTTCGGCCAAGTGGCGAGCGTCCTGCAGCCCGACGAACAAGTGGCCAAGTACATCGTCGAGTATAGCGACTCCCGTGCGCTCTTGGCTGCTCTCAACGGCCTGCCACACGCTTTTCACACGAGTGGACCACTGTCGGTGGCTCGCACAACGTCCCCGAGTCTGGACGTCTCGAAACTCAAGCTCTTCCAGGAGTGCCTGAACCGGGCGGCCATTACGCACCCGCGAGTCGCGAGAACAAGACCCAAGAGCTTCTCGTCCAGCAGCACGTCGCTTCTGACGTCGCCAACGTCGTCTGTCGCGTCGTCGCTCAACGCGTCCTTCCTGGATGGCGCTGGCAACAACAGTCCGATGGCATCAGCCACCTCAGCCACGTATCCTGGCGCTGGAGAGCTCACGTCTCCGGTGCTGATGCCTCAAGAAGAACAGAAAATTTGGGCGAGACCAGCGCCTCGCACCAGGAGCAACTCGTCCTCGGCGTATCTTGGTGGCTCGCTGTCATCCAGCAGCTTTGGCGAATCTGCGGCGTACTCCAATGGGTTTTCGTTGCGGTCGTCTAGCAGCATCGGCACGTTGTCTCGTCGCACAAATGGATATTCGTCCTTCCAGAGTGCTGCTCAGTTGCAGTCTGCCAGCAACCAGATCTCTCCGTCCGCCGCGGAGCAGCAGTCTTACTACGACTTTCGCGGGCGACAGCGTATGCAGACCAAGTTTGCCCCCATGAGAAGCAGTTTCAGCACTAACGACCCCTTTTTCAGGGCGAGTGCCGTATCCAGTGGTAGCCACACTGGAGCTCATGGCAACAACGCTGCAAGTCGCCCCACATCTGGACGGAATGATCAGGGTACGGGCGAGTTCAGTTTGTCGATTGAGAAGGTTGCGTCGGGCCAAGATAAACGGACAACGCTGATGATCCGCAACATCCCCAACAAGTACACGCAGCAGATGCTGCTCGCGGAGATCAACCGCAGCCATCGCGGCAACTACGACTTTTTCTACCTGCCCATCGACTTCAAGAACAAATGCAATATGGGCTACGCCTTTATTAACTTCATCGAGGCAGCGCACATCGAAGCTTTCCACACGGAGTTTGACGGCCAAAAGTGGACCAACTTCAACAGCGAGAAGGTGTGCGCCATTTCGTACGCGCGGTTGCAAGGCAAACAGGCGATGATTGCGCGCTTTCAGAACTCGAGCTTGTTGGAGAAGCACGAGTCCTACCGCCCGCTGGTCTTCTGTAGCTCTGGGCCGAATCGTGGCAAACCGGAGCCGTTTCCAGCCCCCAAACAGATTGTTCACAAAAAGCAGGCAGGGCACCCCCATTCTCCTCCCGGAGGGTTTGGAGCTGATGAGTATGGCAGCTACGTAGCCCATCGAATGTATTCGCAGCAGCCAACCCAGCAGCAGCAGCTCCATCCCGTGCAGCAGCATTCACTTGCTGTTTACCCTCAGCAGCTTGTGGGGATCCCTCAACATGCTATGCCTCCGCTTCCGACGGCCCACTTTAGTATGCAAGCACTGCCGCTGCAGTACATTCCGTCGTACCAGCAGAACGACCCCCAACTGGCGTCGCCGTTTTTGTATGGGGTGGCAGGGATGCCGTCGAATGCACTCGACTATTCGCAATGAGGCATTTGAGCAGCACACGCCAGCGATCCTGTCCTGCCTTTCCTGTCCCCCCTGCCTGCCTTCGTATTATTTTGTCGAGCGCTTGTGTACTCTTGTTTACTTTTTGGCTTGCTGGTTTTTGATACCTGCTCACTGTGTACTTGTTTAGTTACTACAGTAGTTGGCATTAGCTCGATAACTCGCTCGCAAATACAGCAAAGCGACTAGCAGTGAAATGCAGTAGATTGCAGAACACACATTGCTCACGTCGCGAAGAGGAACCGCAGGTCTTCCTCAGTGAGGCGGCAGATAGCGCTCACGTTACCACCCACAGTTCCTTCGAAGATCAACCGCTTCTTCTCTTGAAGCTTCAGGATGCGCTCCTCGACGGTGCCAGCAATGATGAAGCGAGTAGCCTGGATTGGCTTGAACTGACCCAGGCGGTGAGTGCGATCGATGGCTTGGTTTTCAGCCGCAGGGTTCCACCAAGGATCCATCAGAAAAATGCTACAAGAATGCAGGGAAGAAGTTAGATAACCCACTCCAGTGTCGGTAAGAACACAACAAGCTCAAACGTACTGTGACGCGACAGTCAAATTGAGAGCGACGCCGCCAGCTTTGAGACTGATCAGGAATGCCGTCACTGTTGGGTCGTCGCGGAAAGCCTTAATAGTCCGGTCTCGTACGGCCATACTCATGTTGCCTGATAGCTTCACGCACTTGACCCCACCAAGCTGCAGTCGGTGCTGGATGATATCAAGCATGTTGACGAACTGCGAGAAGATAATCGCCTTCCCGGACGGATCACGAATGCGCATGAGCTCCAACTCCTGCATTAGCGCTTCGACTTTCGTGCTTGACTGGAAAGCATGGACGTCGGAAATGCGATGGAGAATGCTGTTTTTGTGGAAGCTGGACAGGTTCACAGTTTTTGGCGATCGGCAGCTTGACGTGCTGCTAGTGTCGTTGAAGGCATCATTGTTTCCCACTTCTGCAATAGGTGGAGAAAGATCCACGGTCAGTGGTTTTGCGCACGTCGGGCACTTCGCCTTGCCACCAGCTGGAAGCGACTCGATGTACTCCTTCACGCACTCTCGACAGAACTCGTGTCCACATTTCGCCACAACGCCATCTTCCACGTACTCGTGGCAGATCATACACGATCGCTCGTCCTCGGAGCCACTCCCCCCACTCGTACCGAAAGGTTGCTCTTCTACCAATTGTGCAGCTGAATTCGGAAGTTGGAGTGCCGGGTTCGACTTGGAATAAATAACGAGGTACGGATGGTCCACTGCCTGGCGTAGGCGTATGAGGAGGTCGAAAATATGGGCGTAGTTGTTCAGCAGCGTCCCTGACGACACGTAAGTGTTGAACTGCGCTTGGCTCTGGGTGTAGATCGCCTCGTAAAAGTCATTTTCACGCTCATCAAGGCGATCCTTCCGAATCCGCACGAGTTTGGGAGGGAGGGAGATGTCATCTGCACGTCCTTCTTTCGTACGTCGTAGTAAGATCTGCAAACAAAGACCACGTTAGATCCCGCCCTCTTCAAGTAGTATAAGCCAAACAAGCATGTTCTTACATGCTGGAGAACGTCATTCTGTAGCCTTTGCATAGCAAGTTTGCCCTCAGCAACGTAGCCGTACGCCTGAATCGGAATAACTACCTTCTTGTTAAAGTATGAGTAGTGTTGGATCGCGCTGTGGGTGCACTGCACGCACTTCTTGTCCGGAAAACTGCATGAACCAACAGTAACAAGTCAGATACAGATCAAATCTTGGCACAACTAAAGCAGACGCACTTGTAGTCCAGCATTTGACATTCACACATGTTGCAGTGATAATAGGCGTATTTCTTGACTTGGAGAAACCGAACGAGAGAAAACAGCTCGCCAATACGGTTTTGCAAAGGTGTACCTGGAAAACAAGACAATTAATATTTGGGTCAGACAAGACATTCGGCCTTCATAAAGAGCGTCTTACCTGATAAGCACCACTTGTACGTAGACTTCAGCTCAAACACACCACGAGCCGTGTTGCAATTCCGATCCTTGATGTAGTGAGCTTCGTCCAAAACGATACGCGTCCAGTGAATTTGGTGAAGAGGTGATTTGCCCTTTGTCTTGATGGGGGCCTGCTTATCATCATTGTTGTTTGTTTTCGCGCGTGGTTTCGCCCGGCCCTTAGGCTTTTGAGGTGGTTTCTTCAAATCCTCGTCCTCTTCCTCTTCGCTGGTTTCGCCCGCCGCTTTCTTTGTGGGTCTTTTCTTCTGCTGCCTGTCCTGCAAGGCTGTCTTCCTAGCATTTGGCCCACAAAAGTACTTGTTGTGTGACACCAGCTTGTCTGGGAGATACTTCTTTCCGCAGTATTTGCACGCGACCTTCGACCATCCAAGAGTCTTCCGGATTTCACTTTCAATGATGGAGTAAGTCGTCAACACGATGTCGTACGAAGCAATTTTCTCCACCAAATCCAAGCGCTTTGGGCCATGGTGGATGTACACAGAGAGGTGCCCGGGCTCCACAAATCGCTCGATCTCGCTCTGCCACTGCATAACAGCAACAAGAGGACAGACAACGAGTGTGCCACCGCGAACGACGGCTGGTTCCCGGCCTTTTGCAGCTTTTCCATTCTTTGGTGGCGGACCGCCCTCCCGGACATTTTCGAGGATAAGAGATATGGCCTGAATCGTCTTACCCATCCCCATTTCGTCAGCGAGAACGCCACCTTTGTAACTACCTTCCTCTTGTCCAACCATCCAAGCGAGAGCTTCACGCTGGTACGGAAGCAGGGTAGCAGTCAAATATTTCGACGGTTCCTTCTCCGGCATGCGGCCCTTCTTGTTGAAGTGATCGTCTGAGAGCGGGAGGCGCTCGTCAATAATTCCTTTCGCATCGTTCTTTTCCAGATATTCACGAACACGCTTCTGATCTGCGGCTTGGAGTTTGGACAGACCTTCAATCGGGTCTTTAACCGTTTTCTTTTGCTTCTTCTTTCCATCATCTTCTGCGTCTGGGTCCTCCTCAGCTTGGCTGGCGGTAATTCCAGCCTTCAGTCCAATCTCGGTACACTCCAGGTGCTGTTCAAACATCAGATCAAGGGTTGGTACTTCGACTAACAAATCTGTTGCAATCCGAAGATGAACCTACCTTGTAATAAATGGTGTCACCGAAGATCGAGTGGCGAATAGCAATACCCACACGGAGCTGCCTGGCGTAGAACTTTGTCTCGCAGCTTTTGCACTTTATCAAGAGCACAGTTATGCTGCGTTAGATATAAAACCATACCAAACATTAACGTATTGAAAGATACTTACCTTCGCTCTGCCATTGGCTGCATATTCGACGAAGTAATTGGGGCCTTCGTAAAGATCCTCGTCATCCGATTGCTCGCTCTCTCCAACAATTTCAATGTCGAGCGAATCCACATCGCTAGCATCGGCATTATTGATTATGGAAATGTAAGATGATGCGTCTAGAGGCGCTGCTGGTTGCATCGCAGGATTAGTCACTCCATTTCTCTGCTTGAGAGGAATCGTCTTCATGATTGGACGCCTTCTTGTTGGCGGATTGTCTTCGTCCTCGTCGTCCTCTTCAGACTCAGAAGCACTTTCTCCAACAAAATCACTGTCTGTGTCATTATCGTCGCCCTCGTCGTCACTCAACTTAATGACCACCGTCCGGGACGAAGCGCGGCGAGTCGTTCGACCATTCTTTCGAGGCTTTGGCGCTGGTGGAGCGTTCTTCTTCTTCTTCTTCTTCTTCATAGGAGCTTTCCCTTTCTGGCGCTTTGGGAGCGTAGTGGCGATAGATTTATCCTCAAACTCGTCTTCATTCTCCTTGCTCTTGTCTGTGTCCTCCTTTCGCGTGGCTCTGGTGGACACTCTGCGTCTCTTGGGCGACGGCTGCTCCTCCTCCTTCAAAGGAGTCTTCCTCTTCTTCCCAGCAGTTCTGCTCTTCTCCTCCTCCTCGTCTCCAATTACCTTGCAGTCGGAGCACTTCCAAGCGTCTGCCAAAGGTGGACGGCGACGCAGGGGAGGCTTAAGGCAGCTGAGATGGTAAACCTTCGTACAGGTCGAACAGCTCACAGTCACGCGCTGCAGCTGCTCCTGGCAGACGACGCAGACGGTCGCGTCTGCCTCTGAGCTCTCGGGCGCCTCCACTGGCTGCTGGGAGCGCAGTCTCGCCATTGCGGTCTTCCACCGTCTTGTGGCCACCTGCTCGCAAATTGCCGACTGCGGCAACTTTTGGTCCGATGATCGCACAGAATGAAGGTCATGTTTTCTGATGTCATAAAAGGGGCGGTCATAGGCTGTTTTTGCGGGCAATTGCAATTTGCAAGATCGAGTTTGGCCAGTTGGCGGCAAAAAGCACTTCAACAAGACGGTCCAAATAGGGAGGACAAATTACATCTCGGGGGTTTTGGATAGAAAAATCGTCGCCATTAGCACAAAAGGCAATGGCAAACAATCGGCCACTGCTTACGAGACGGTCATTGAGGTCAAGTGAGCGAACGAGCCTGGAGGCAGCACCAACTTCTTCCGGGAACGCAGCTCACTCTCGGCGTTAATTTTCTCCAGCAGCAGGCGGAATTGCTCCACCTCGCGGTCGATCTCGTCCTCCTCCGGATCGCGCACTTCCGTCTCCGAGTCGCCGCTCCCGTCTGTCAAGGCCAATGCAGGCGGCGTCTTCTCGGGTTTCGCTGCTGAAGGCTTTTGCTTCGTAGTTGCATCTCGAGGGATCACCTTTTCTGTTGCTCTTTGTGCTGCAGCCTCTTTCTTGCGGCGCTTCTTCTCCTTTTTGTTTTTCTTCTTCCTGCTGCTGCTCGAAGGTTTCTGACTTGCCTTAAGGTCTGCGAGTTCGTCTCGGAGTAGCTCAGCCTGAATCGCGAGCGAATGCTGCAATGCCTCTTGGTACGCGTCTTCCAGCTGTCAGTCAGCAAAAACGCAAAGGTGAGACTTGAATAAATCACTGCACCTCTAGCAAGAGAATCCAATACCTGCTCTCTGAACTTGATTGCGAGCACCTCCAGCAAATATTCCTGAGCCAGATGTGAAGTATTTGCGCCGGGGCATGTGTCGTCCACATCTTCGTCGTCTTCACTGTCTTCGCTTTCGTCATCATCGAAGCCGGATCGGAAGGGTGATACGTAGCTGAACTGCTCACCACAGCGGATAAGATCCATGATGAAGTCCGTGTGGTCTTCCCGAATAATGATATAGCGTTCCTCCTTTTGAATAAGTCGCAGCAGCTCGTCTTCCTGCCTCTTGCCGACTTCCAGCGCTGCCAAATACTCGTCTGATAGCATACCACCTTTGCCGCCATCACCGCGTCGTCCCTCGCGCTCCAGCTCATATTTAAACACCAGTTCCTCCTCCTCTAACACCAAATCCTCCGCAGCCAACATCTCTTCGTCAGACTCATCCAATTCGTCTGCCTCATCGTCCTCGTCCTCATTTTCGTCGGACTCGTCATCGTCATCTTCGTCGGACTCGTCGTCATCGTCCAAAAAGGGTGGGAAGACACTGAAAACATCCTGCAGAGAGCGACTGCCTGATCGCTTCCGCTCGTGGTCCTCCCACTCTGCAATGACGTTGTCGTGGCACTCGCAGCACAAGTTTTGGCCCACAAGGAACTGGTCCAGCGCTGTCAAGTAGGTCTCTCGACGGATCCTCAGCAGCCGCCTCTTGGCCACAAGCGATAGTTCACTCCAGAAGTTGATTAACTCCTCGCGAGAGTATCCCTTGGGGCCGTTAAGCCCCACCACGCTGTTATTGCTGCTGGTGGAGCCTGTGTTGCTGACTGGTGCCGCTGTTGTTGGTTCACTGTCTGTGCGCTCTGCTCTGGGCATGAAGCGACTGCTGAGCTCTCGCGCAAAGTCACTCTCCGTTGGCCACGGATTACTGTCCAGGAAGAGATAGAGAGAGAGAGAGGTCAGTAGTTGAGCTGCGAGGTGATGATCGTTATTGACAGGGACGGCGTCTCACCGGTACTTGCGAGCCAGCATGAAGCCCGACGAGCGTCGCAGAAGGCGGTGGCGATGCAACAGCAGATCTGCCTTGGCGCCATTCGCCTTGGCGTCGCGATGCACGTGCGTCGTGGACTTGGGGCCTCTGCGCGTCATGGGGGCCAACTCGACTTTATTTATTCTGCTTTTGGCTCTCCACTAAAGTGAGCATCGCATTAAAGTGACATGGGTTTGCTGATATAAAAGTGACTCCTAGCTTAATTTTATTTTTATTTTTATTTTTCACTTTTTTCGCCAGGCATGTCGTCTCTAGCAGCGGCTCAGGCCGACGGGTACTATTATCCGACGCAGTGGAGGCCTGAGCATGGCTCGCTCAACGCCTTCCACGGGTCCCATCCGCTCGGCAAACGCGCCAAGGCCCTGGCCACTGATGGCGTGCTGGTGGTGCGCTTTGAGATGCCCTTCAGCGTCTGGTGCACGCACTGCGACGTTCACATCGGGAGGGGCGTGCGCTTCAACGCGCGCAAGAAGAAGGCGGGACGCTACTTCTCTTCTACCGTGTGGGAATTCCGTATGAATTGCGCTAGTTGCAGCGGTGAGCTCGTGATCAGGACGGACCCCAAAGCCAGAGGCTACGAGATGGTAAGCGGAGTTAAGCAGAAGGCACAAGCGGAGGCGGAAGAAATGCAGACGGAGCGTCTGAATGAACCGGAGCTGGCGGTTACGCTGCAGAACGACCCGTTCTTCAGATTAGAGCACGAGAATGAGGACAAGGAAGCAGCTAAGAAGAGATCGCGCGGACTCGAGGCCCTTCTGGAGCTGCAGAACGCGGAGTTTAAGGACGACTACACCAGTAATTCCGCACTACGAGCTCAATTCAGAAGCAAGAAGAAGCAGCGCAAGAGCAGGGAGCTGGAGGCCAGTAGATTAGGACTTGGAATCCCCCTGTTGGACGTTCATCCGGATGACGTGCTAGCGTCGAGAGCGGTAGTGTTCAAGGGGAAGCGGCCGCACAGAAGTCATCACAGACCAGATGCGTTGAAGTCACGTGGCTCGAAAGCACCTAGAGTGGACTCGTTTCAGCACTTCGGCGATCCTGTGGGGTCCCAATTACAGCGGCTTAAGGCTGCCAAACGAGTTGCTAAGCAGCGGACAATGACAGCTCCTCGTAAGTGAGCCTGTCAGTTTCCGTTCCGAGGACTGGCTTTTGCAATTCAAGACAAACATTTTCACTGTTTCCTCCATAAAATAAAATCATTCTTAGTTTCTGAACGTCACTGCGAGCCAAGGAACTCACTCAAGAGCAGCACACAGACGCGGGACGTCATTACACAGCACAGCGAGCGACTTGAAGGCGCGGTCTTCGTCGCCTTGCCACACTTGCAGACACTCTTCTGCAGTCAGCACCATCTCGCTCGAATAGTTCGAGTCTTCGCTGTAGGCGCAGTAGGCTAAAAGCACGCGCACGATGCTCCTCTTCTCGCTCTCGCTGGCTGATGCAGCGTGCTCCTCCACATCCTTCGTAATGACTTCAAAATTGTCGTGTTTACCATTGAGAATGAATTCCTCAACGTGCATGGAAGTGTCGGAGATGCTCGAGGCGAGTTTCATCAGGCGTTCTCCCTCGGTCACGCAGGAGTCCTCGTCGTTTTGATTGCTGTCTTGCTCGGTATAGAACGCCCGGTCTTCCTCTAGTTTTGGTAGAAGCTCGTACCCATCGTCCAAATCACTCAGCTGGTCCGTGTTGTCCGTGGTGCACGACGCTTTGTCGTCCTTGTCTTCTGCTGAATTGTTTTCTCTCTGTTCTGCTTCCGCCTCTTCCGGCTGCGTATCAGCCTCCTCCTTGATCCTCTTCGCTTCCTCCTTAGCATCATGTTGCAGCTCTCGGAGCGTCTTCGTTGGCCTTGGGGCCGTTTCAAAGACCGCGTTGAACTCATTGAACACATCGTCGTAGTCCTGCGGCACCAGCGTTAACGACGGCTTCGCACTAGCCACAAACTTCTTAGCGATGAACACGAGTGATGCGATGAGCGCGGCTCTTGCGCGAACTGTGGCGGCGGTTGCCCAGCAGCTCATGACGGCGGCGGTCAGCGCCATCTTGGTCGAGAGCGCACGCAGCAGCGCCGCCTGTTGCGCCGCACATCGCCGCTGCAGGGGCGAGCCACGTCTCTGGCGACTGCGCAGCGTCCCGACCTGCGCCCTCACTATCGCGTAAACGGCCTCGGAGCGGCTGTGGGCGCGGCAGACCGACGACACGAGGAAGTTGCCCATGCTCGAGTCAAAACGTATCAATGGAAAAGTGCAGGCCCATTTTAACCCAGAAATAGCCCGAGGTTGAAGCGCCCGGCGCTTTTTCCGCGAATCACAGACGTTCATTGGGCAATACGTACTGTAGCCAATAAATTGTGAATTATACATTGTATACAGGAGTTTTAATAAAATTCTTCTTAACAAATATATTTTATCAGAAAGATGGCTACAAAACCTAATGTCCTTTTCTATGCAACTGTTGACTCGACACTGTACACCAAGTTGACACAAACTGAAGTTGTCAATGACACACGCACTCGGCGCCTCTTACATCACTTTTGCCACTCGTTCAGTCACTCGCCAAGCCGCCGCCAGCCACACACGCGCATTTCCAGCCCACGGACATGACGGCGCAGGAGCTAAAGACCGTCGAACGCGATGACGAGGCCGCGCAAGCACCAGCGACTGGGAAGGAGGACGCCCCGTTCGTGTACGAGACGCCTGGCTTCTTCGCCGAGGACTCGCGCGTGCCCCAGTGGCTGCAGAACCTCGCGACCGACCTCTTCAGCTTCGTTACCATCCACTACAACGTCTGGGGGGTGCCCTTCCTCTTCCTCTTCTACTACCTGTACAAAATCGGCTACGGGTACGTACCCGTGGCGCTCGTGGCGCTCTACCTGCCGTCGTTCCTGAGCGGCGCCCAGAAGACGGCAAAGGGCAACCCGTGGCCGGCCTTCCGCTCCGGCCGCATCTGGGGGCTCAGCGCCAAGTTCCTCGGCATCAAAGTCATCCGCGAGCAGGCGCTGGACAGCAGCAAGAAGTACATCTTTGGCTTCCACCCGCACGGCATCATCGTGCTCTCCCGCGTCTCGACCTATGGCGGCAACTGGGAGAAGGTCTTTCCGGACATTCCGACACGAGGTAGGAGGAGACAGAAGAGGGTGGTGGACTGTGCGTGTTCTAACTGTGTGTGTCTGTGTTTGCTTTTCTTGTTTCTTTTTCATTACAACAGCTCTGGGAGCCTCGACCATGTTCTACGTCCCTCTGGGTCGGGAGCTGTGCCTGTGGCTGGGAGGAGTTGACGCCTCGCGCTCTACTGCTGACAAAGTCCTGAACGACGGCACCAGCATCGTCGTGTACCCTGGCGGCGTACCAGAGATCTTCAAGACGGACCCTAACTCCAAGGTGAACGAGCTGGTGCTGAAGAAGCGTCTGGGGTTCGTCAAGTTGGCCATGCGCCATGGTGCAGAGCTGGTCCCGAGCTTCGTCTTCGGCGAGAAGTGGCTCTACAAGTGAGTGGGCACTGAGCTTGACGTGGTTTCGTAGTCCCCACCTAACTGACCTTCGCTCTTTGTCTATTGCCAGCATGTGGAATCCTCCGCAGGGCGTGATCGACTTCTTCCGCAAGACGCTCAAGATCCCCATGATCATCTTCTGGGGGAAATTCATGTGGATGCCCAAGCAGCCGCCCAAGGGCAAGCGCTTTGGCGTCGTTTACGGCAAACCAATCCCCACCAAGCTCACGGCCAACCCTACCGAGGAGGAGATCCGCGCAGTGCACGCCCAGTACGTGGCGGAGATCGAGCGCATCTTCTCGCAGTACAAGAAAGAGTTCGGCTACGACGACGATGAGACGTTGCTCATCAACTAAAGCCCCAGGTAAAAAGGGTAGGAAGTGTGAACAGGATCTAGTTCTCCACGATGCTGTCCTCGTCGAACATCCGCAGTAGGTTGGCGTAGTTGGAGTCGTACTTGGGGCCTTCCCAGTAGATTTTGTGGCACACGCGACAGAGCCAGAACTCGGTCACCACTTCCAGCACGTTTGGATGCACCTCGTCCTCCGTTTGGTTGCGCACATAGTCGAGATCGACGACGTCGAAGCCCTTGGCGTTGCACCGCGAGCAGCGCGACATCATCTCCTCCTTGACCAACTTGAGCGCGAAATGGGTTTTGATCTCCTGGAACTGCTTGAACGGGTCGTCGCTTGATACCACGAAGCACGCGCCGGCATCACGTCGATCCGCCAGTTTCTTGTCTCTGGTCAGCAGAATTCGTTGCTCACACACAGATAAAGCCAACAAAGCTGCTTTGTGGTCCTGGCTCGCGGTCTTCTTAGGGACAGAGTAGGGATCCCAGATGATCACGTCCATTCCGATGGTTCGAAGCCACTTCCCCACTCGCGCCACCATCGAATCCGCCAAGAATTTGTACTCGCGAATCGGTTCTTGTCGCTTCTGATCAGCATTTGGTGAGGTGGCTTCTTCGCTGGCGATTGGTGCTTCGACAGCTGAGAGACCTCGTTGAATATCACCAGTGGCCTCCACCTCAATCAGAGCGAAGTAAGCCTTGGAATTCAGCCAAGACAGCGCGTCGTGGGACCCGCCCCCGCACACGAGAGACTCCACATGCTGTAGGGTATTGCTGGCATACACGCGGATAGGACGATGCGGTTGCTCTGGCACAGCACGAGCTGAGCGGTGGCCAAACGGAGGGATCGTCCCAGGTTCGAAGCCAAAGAACTCGCAACATTCTGCAGGTGTTGCGAGCTTGATCCGCCTTCGACTGACACCACAGAGCGCCGCCAACTGGGCGGTATCCAGCTTGCAGTTTGACTCGATGCAGGCTACACATGGCTCCTCTGTGGATACAACAGTAAATGCCAACAAGTTAGAACGGAGCGAAGCTGTTAAAACGAAAACTCCACGCACCATCGGCAAAAAAGCAGATCGCGTTCACAGCTACGAACGTAACTGGCTGCTCCGAGTCTTTGGATTGGTCTAGGAGACTCTTAACCGTAAGCGGGTCAAGGAACGTCAAAGCCGAGTCCAGCACCTCCGCAACAGCTCCACCACCCCCAGTCTGTAAGCGCTCGAACTCTTCTTCTTGATGCTTCCGTTTACGTTCCTCCCAAAACTCCTCAACGTCCTGGGGAGTTAGCAGACTTGCGACCACGTCACCCGAATCTGTTAGCGCTTTATTTTCTATCCAGTCTTGGCAGTATTTCTCCCGCAGCGCAATAGCCTCCAAAGCTTCAGCGTCTGCCAATGGAGGCGAGTAAGCAAGCGTGTGAATCTCAGCCGCAGTAGATTGCCAAGACGGCAAGCGTTCATCGTCATTCCCGAGACTATTAGCGATATCACGTGTAAGTCCACCGTGTACTTCAAGTATAACGTAAATTGGAAGATGAAAAGAGTCAATACTCACAGTTTTTGAGTGATCTGGACGAGACAGTTAGCATCCAAAGCTGCGTACGTGAGTTGAGCTGCTGTAAGTGGACGCACATCCCAATTCGACATTTGCATTCGCTAAAGTCCAACGTCAATTAGTACACAAAACAAACAAAAAAACACGGAAGAGACATTCCAGACCAACCTTGTCGAGAGGACTACCCAGGACCGTTCTCGTTGCATTCGACAGGCTATTGGCCGTCACTCCCAGTAGCTTGGATGCAACGGCACTTAGCTGGACCAATAGAAGCCGTTACTGGGTGCTTTTACCTTGCGTTGAAGCCAGAAATGCACCACTTACCTCTAAAAACGGTGAAATGGCAATTAACGTGGATCGTTCAGGGAAGGTCTGATGCAGCACTGGCATTAAATATTCCATCAGTGCCCTCGATAAAGCATTTTTACGGACCAAATACTGTTCGTACCTTTCAGATCCGTATTAAAGCCAAATCCAACCTTTAAAAGGGATGGACAGGTAAACACACGCCCAAGGAAGTGCTCGAATAAAAAATCATTATCCTGACGCACAAATGAACAGTACACTGTTAGCCACCAACATCATACGACTTGATTCCACCGCCTACCCGCAGACTGAGCAAGTCGATAATAAACGCGCGTGATGACGACGAAATCTGTAGGATACTCGCCACCGCCGTTGTCGTTGAGGATCCAGTTGTGGCTGCAATTTTGGTTGATGTTGGCTTCCACTCCACGTCCAGACCAACAATTCGGTCTGCATGAAATCCACTGGATGTACTAACATGTTCGCTGCTGTTGTCGCAAAAAAAATGTTTCATTGCACGTCGGAGAGACTCCTCAGTATCGCAAAAAACGACGGATTCGCTCCCAAGCTCGAGCGGTAGGCAGCCATTTAAAGCAGCTGCCTTAGCGGAGTACGAGAGCCCATTCGTCCTCAGTGAACTGCGTTGCGCAACCAATTCAGCAACTCGCGTCTCGAAATCCGGAATCTCCAGTGTCTGGGCAAGTCGAGAGGCCCATTGGATTTCCCCTGCAGCCATTAAATGATCGAAGAGCAGCTTTTGAAGAGTGACATCGTTGCCAGTAAAAGATAGCGCCATTTGCCAGCGTTGCCGCTCGATAAGCTTCATCAACCCGTCGTGGCAGTATAGAAGATCTGCCCATGTCTTTGTTTATTAGTACACCAACGCCCCCCCTTCTCAATAAATACACGCCGTCGTTATATTTGCAGCTCACCGATGTCAGGGTATTCTTCCTGGAGATTAAAGTTGTGGACAATGCGATGAGCCTACAGAACGACGTTGCGAATGAGGTTGACAAACTTCGTTGGCATCGCAGGTCGAACTTAATCTTACCCTCTTTACGTCTTGGACTGCAATAGCCTCGTCCACCAGCACTTTCGCTAATTCTGCGCATTACAACACAACTTCGAGTGAGAAAAAGCAGCACGACTAAGTAGGAAGGTTAGATACCTTTGTCGTCCGATGACCCAAAAGTCCTCGCAAGGAGCTCTGCTGCTGACCAATCCTTCCACTGGGCCATTGTCTTGATCGTCGACACAAAGGACCACTCGACGGAGTTGAAGATGGTAAAAAGTTTCATCAACGCCGTGTATTTCTTGGCAGCGAGCAGACTCTGAGCCGCATGCCGAACAACTTCGTGGTCGATGTCTGTAATAGCAAACAGGTCCAAGATCTCGACTACAAGCTTCTGATCCTGCGAGAGAAAAATGAACATAACAGTTAGAATTTCTCGTTACTTAACAGTACGAACGCAGCTACAAGGAGGAGCTGGTACCACGAAGTTTTGGTCTCCAAGTCCGCGCACACAAAATTCTCTCAGAATTTCGTTCCTTTGACCCTGAAAGTGGCAGCTGTGGAGTTGTGGGGCGTTGTCTTTCCCGTCTGTGAGTTTCCGCAGGGCGTTGATCACCAGAAACGCCAGTGGCGCATTGGGCTGGGATTTCTTCTTCTTCTTCTTCTTCTTCTTCTTCTTCTTCGTGTCTATAGGGAGTCTGGCGTCTGTCTCCTCCTCCTCCTCCTCCTCCTCTGTTTGTGGCGTTTCCTGTGCCAATTGCAGCACGACGAGCACCGCGAACGCCCAGAAATCGTTCTCGGCGTTTGTACTGAGACCCGCGAACGCCTGTCCCAACGTCATCTCCAGCTCCAGGAACTTATTGGCGCCACGGGCAGCTGCAGGACTCCGGTAGAAGGCACGGTGGATGTACTGAGTCCACTGAGCCACATCCGCACCTTCTCCTCGTCGTAAGAGCTCGGATAGCTCCATCATCCAAATTCACAGCTTATTTTCACGTACCGGTATGAGCAGAACGAAAATAGGATATTCTCATATTTTTAATACCAGTTTGTTCGAACACATATCGGTTTATACAGGGAAACGAGTGGCGAGATAGCTCGCGGCCTAATACCTGGCAACTCCCAGTGGACGCGTATAATGTATTTGAGAGCTTCGCAGCAACGGACTACTTGACTGTTCAAGCAGATTTGCTCGATGACAGCGGCGGACGAAACCAGTGACGTACAGGTCGCCGTTTGTCCACGATTGCCTCAATCCTGGACAAGTACCGCGGAAAAGGGAGGAGTCGGAATTCACACACCCGCCCCCTCCCCCGTCTGCACTATAGCTGACCCGAGATAGATCAGACTAGTCTATTATCTTATTATTGGATGCAAGACTGCTGCATTTCCTGAAGTTGGCTACTAAAACAAGTTAAGCCTTCTGCTGCAGTAATTCCGTCCAATTCGGAGCACGTGCCAAAGCTGCTCCGATTCGGACGAGATTACAGGAGCAGCCACAGCTCCGTCTATCGGATCGAGGTGCTTCAAGACACGAACTGAATGGCCGAATTGGCCAAGTACGGCACATGTATGACACACCTCTTCAACCAAGGATACAATACGAGCGTCTAGCGCAGCCGAAGGTGTACTAAGCCGTGCGGTGCACCACCCATATTCTCCACACTATGCTAAGCCTGTTGTTGCGCTAATTCCGTCCAATTCGGAGCACGTGCCAAAGCTGCTCCGATTCGGACGAGATGACAGGAGCAGCCACAGATCCGTCTATCGGATCGAGGTGCTTCAAGACACGAACTGAATGGCCGAATTGGCCAAGTACGGCACATGTATGACACACCTCTTCAACCAAGGATACAATACGAGCGTCTAGCGCAGCCGAAGGTGTACTAAGCCGTGCGGTGCACCACCCATATTCTCCACACTATGCTAAGCCTGTTGTTGCGCTAATTCCGTCCAATTCGGAGCACGTGCCAAAGCTGCTCCGATTCGGACGAGATGACAGGAGCAGCCACAGNCGGAGATTGCCACAGTACTACTGTCGTCCAACATTGGAACAGAATATGCTCCGCCATACGGGGAGCTGGTAGCGCTGCGTCTGTTAGCCTTAGATGCCTAACGGGAGGCTCTGAATCGCAAAATTGGCGGAGATTGCCACATGACAACTGTCGTCCAACATGGATACATGTGCAGAATAGCCGGCGGATTCGAGCTGTGTCATTTTGCACCCGACAAGAGAGTCGCGCACCATCAACGTCCTGAGGTGCACCGCTGAGATACATGCAGATGATATTGAGACGGCATCGGCCCTGCACAAGGCCTTGAGATCCAAGGACAAGGTGGCGTTGCATCGCGCGCGCATGTATCAGTCATTTCCGGCGGGGGAGCAGAGGCAAAAGTTGTTGACATATGGGCACATGCAGGTGGACGTATAACCAGGCTGTTGCTCACTTCCGAGTGACAAGGGTGTCGAATGCGAAGACGCTCAGAGATCTCTATGTCACCATAAAATCGACAAAGGAGCAAGCCTACCCAGAAGGCATGCAGCTTCTACCCCGATAGTCCTACGATACAGCGAAGAATTTCCGGTACAACGTGGTCCGCAAGTTCGAGAGTAACGTCAATAGTGTGTTCAGCAACAAGGCTAAGGGCAACATCACTAAGTTCAAGATGCAGTTCAAGGGTAGGAAAAAAGAGAGGAGATACTCACGCTTTAAATAAAGGCTCTCCCTACTGTCACAAATTATCGGGTAAGAAAGGGACACAAATTCTTTTAATTCCGAATACTAAAGCAAGAAAATATACCGGTATCTCAAG
>LGSM01000329.1:0-36431 GCA_001314345.1 Phytophthora multivora
GCCTGGTAGAAAAAGCTAGATCTGTCTAAGGTTCGTTTTGTACTGGTGTTACGATGATTTTTTAATAGTTGTACTAACACTTTTGCATTAATTTTTAGTTTGCGGACACGAGACGTTCCAACCCGACCGGCGACAAGCGTGTTCTCACGTTTAAGGCTGCTCCGGTTTCCCGCGATGTGGACGAGACAACTGAACACGATCTCCTTATGGGTGAACTGCCGGAGAATTATGGCCTCACCTCGAAAGACAAAAGCGTCTGACATGGACGAGTGACGACGAGGAATAAGAGCAGACGCAGCGTCGACCCTAGACTAATACATGTATTTATTAGCCATTATCAAACTGTGGAGTGAGCTGCATCAGACTGTTGCAAGTTAATGGAGAAGTGTACAACCGGTCCTAGCATAAGAATTCACTCCACCTTTGTATTCCCAGCTACGTCACAGACGCTCTAGTTTTAGTCACGTACAGGTAGGAATTACTTCTTCTTGTTTGTCCATCGATGCAAAGAAGTCTCGAAGCGGTCGATGAAGTACGTATCGCTCTGGATAACATCAAGCGGCTCTACACGCATGAGCTGAAGCTCGCGTGTCTCGTCAAAAGCCAGCGCTGAGTTGTTGTGTGCAATCCGAACATCCACAATGTGCGCGTCCAGGGGCAGTATATTGTCGTCGAAGAACATTGAGTGAATGCCTTCCACGTCGTCTGATGGATCTACGACCAAAAGTTTCCCTGCAGTGGCGTCTTCCTTGTTGCTGAACCAGTATGGGTAGAAGTCTCGCAACGCCAATGTCGCTTGGGAATCGCGCCAACGTCGAGCAAGAAAATCGTGAATATCTGGCAGTCCAACAATGCACTTCACAGTTTCTGCTGTAGAAGCGTAGAACCCTAACGGGCTCGCATTGTCGGCGGTTTTGGGCTGCTTGAAGGTTCCCATAACCAACGCCGTGGCTCCATCCGCTCGCAGAAAAGTTCCGAATCGAGGCATTTCGCCTTCGTTCACTGCTTGAAGATGAATCCGACGGTCAACACTGCCATTTGATCCATCCATGGGTTTAGCCAGTGGAAAGCATGGGTGCCTCCCTTCACAAAAGGAATTAAACTCTTGTGCCACTCGATGGAGGTCGTCACCATACGTCCTGAAAATGAGGTTGAAGCTGATCTCCTTCTCTTGTAGAAACTGCAGCAACCGAAAAAATGCCGCCACGATGAAGCAGTACGGCGACTCATTCAAGCCCACTTCTTCCAACTGCGCTTCGCTCACTTCTGTATGAGGCAGTAGCAAGTGTTGCAGCAGTTCATCATGTTCGCTCGCCAAGCCTTCCCCTGGATTCCCTTTTGCCGTGAAATCTTGACGCAATATCTTCCTCATATGTTTGTTCTCCTTGGCGATCTTTAGATCTCCAGATAAAGGAAACTGCATATAAAAGAGAATCACCAGCATTTAAGTCACCAACCCGCCCGTATCCTCTTCAGTAATTCAACTACCCCACCTTGGCTCTCAGAAATGCTCCATAGGACAGTAGGTCACCCCCTTCTACAGAGTCCACATCCCCATCCCCCAGCACTTTTACACCGTCCCATACCCACTTGGTATCCCCGTCAGGCGCGTTAATAACACGGCCTAAGGCTCTTTCCGTCAATAAATCGTTGAGAATACAAGGGAGAGTCTTCCCCTGCACTGGATCATGCATTATCACAGTCTACAGTCATCAAAACATCCTAAAAATTAGCTCATCAGTACAACAACCTCGCGGCAATCCGTATTAAACACCAACGAAAGCATCTGCAACGTCTCCAGACCTTGTTCACGTCGAAATACAGCAGCACATGCGGCGTCATCTTCTTCTCCCCTTCAAAAAAGATAATGTAGCAACAAAAAATCAAAATGATGTCGTCTACACTACTTTAGGAAAGACATTACGTGAATCACACCATTTAGTGTGGCATTGAACACCATCCCCCCATTAACGAATATGGCCGCCAAGGACGACGCGCTCGCGGCACTGTGCGCTCTGCGCGAGCACCTGATCGCCGGGAAACCCCTGGAGGTCTCAGACGACGACTTGGTGTTCCGTGACGCGTCTGGTACAGAGTTGCGCCGCCTGCCCAAGCACACGCCCACGGCTTACCACTCCAAGAAGCTGGACAAGAGCTACGATCTACTGGCTGTGTACACGTGCTTTAAACACGAGTCCCTCTCCTTCAGTGACTATGTACTCAAGTGTCGAGAGGAGAAGGCAGCCATGGTCTCCACGGTGGACAAGAAAGAGCTGGTGTCGTACTTAAAAGGAGACATCGAGACGAGTCCTCAGATTCTGGATGCATCTGGGAAACCTACAGCTTCAGATTCTAAAAAAGCCGAAAAAGACCGGAAGAAGAGCAGGAGCCATGAGGACGAAGCCAGAGCTGCGAAGAAGAGGAAATTGGCCCAAGAAGGAGCTCATCGACACCATAGGGAGACGCACAAGCAGGAGAGTCACAAAAGTCCGGAAGAAATCGAGGCCGAAGAGCAGATGAAGAGGATAACGGACAAGGAGCACGTGCACAGGAGCAGAACCACAGTGCTGGATGCCCACAAGACCAAGTTCGACAATGTGGTGAAGACGCTGGAGCTCGTGAATGCGGAGACCAAGGAGAAGATTGAGAAAGCGAGTAAAGCTTCGGCTCTGTTGTCTACTACTACTGCTAGAAAGGAGCAACTACCACTTCACCGATTGGTGAAGGAGAAGATCTTGGGAACGCCCATTATTGTGGTGCCGGCAGGTTTCTCCGATCTCTTTACGATGCTGAACGCCAAGGATTTCTTGGAAGATGGAGTGTACGTGTCGAACATGGAGAAGAAGAAGGACGGCCACCGCAAGCAGCAGTCTATGATGATCACCCACGAGGAGGATGGGCATGTGTACACGTTCAAGGTCGTCGATACGGTCAACCGATTCAAGGACAAGGACTGGTGCGTAAAGAGCAACGACAGCTATAACTGTCAAAGTTCTTGGTCATTAACGAATGCGATGTTGCTTGTCATGTAGGCGCTCGGTTGTTGGTGTCATTGTGTCGGGGCAATCGTGGCAGTTCAAGGGATGGAAGTGGAAATTCCCGCTTGAAGTGTTCAAGAAAGGTATAGTTTGCTCAAATTGAGTCCGTTTGATTCTGTTTACTTACACGTGGGTGCTTTAGTGTGTGGAGTTCACATCTACAACCAGGGATCCCAGCTTAACCCCGACATTAAGCAGTGGGATGTCAAGGTGCTCATGGTAAGTGGCTGTCGTGGTTTCTACCACCCGCATGAGGCACATATTGACGGTGTTTCGTGTGACAGATCCACCCGGACAAGCGGCATTTGGACAAGGTGGCAGCTAAGGAGTTCTGGCGCTACTTGTTTGCTTTTATCAAGCACAGGCTGCAGTAGCGAGGTCGTAAGCGCAGCCACCCGACCCGCACATCCGTTTATGCCGTAATAGGAGAAATGCCAAAAGATCCACGCAAGCATACAGACAACTCATAACAAGCAAACAACACGCGCTGGATGCTCAGAGTGAACTGTGTACGAACCCATGTGCATTCCCTGGTGGCGAATTGTCTACGGTGTGTGTAGTTCATCAAGGATCTATCCGGTGGATGAGGCGGAGATGAGCGAGATTAATAAGATTGAGGGGTGAAGTTAATTCTGTTCCTGCACTGATGATCGATCGTTTCCTTGTGGTTGAACCAGGTAGGTCGTGGAGGAATTGGCCCCGGAATAGCAGCTCCAGTCGCCTCACCGCTTATAAATGTGAGCAGTTTCAATGGTCCCAGTGACGGTGGTTTTCGTTCATGTGGAGCTCTAATTCGAGAAGAAGGTGCGATGTGCTTTGTAGGGCAATGTTGGCATTTTGGGGAGAATTCATCTCGGAACAACGAACGGCACTGCAGCTAAGCTATCCTGCACGGTGATCACCTTGCTGTGGGCGATTCTGGCTCGTTCCGACGCTCGACCTGTTCCGTAAATCTCGTGCACGGGGATAGGACGATCGTACACCGCAACAAGAGAGGAGGGCGGGTACTCAACCACGGTGGAGCTACGACATCGCAAGAAGAATCACGAGGAAGAGGCATCAGAGCAAATAGAGGGTCAAAACAAGCGAGCGGGACCGCAGATGCCGGCACTCTCGTCGAGCAGCCAGCGGGGGATCCCTGTGAAGCAGGCTGGCGGCAATAATTCAAGTGGAGCAGGTTCAGACAGCACCGATGGCGTTGGGCCAAAGCGAGCGCTAAAGCACGCGATGACCTTGTCACATTTCCCGTCCAGCCGAGGTTTAAACAAAGTAGCGCCAGAGGATGTGGCGCCCCCACCACTATTGACGCGACAGCAGAAAGTGTTGGCGTTTGTCGAAAATCAGTACGTGAGCTCCTTCATGACGGCGTGCACGATATTCGCGCTGTTTGGTGACGATTTCCGCGTGAGTTTCTTCCCGAAAGACGCCGATGATCACGTGTACAACGTGCTGTTTGCACTGTTCATCTTCTTCTCTATCGAGCTCAGCCTCAACGTGTACAGTCGTCCGAACTACTTTAACCGCGGGAGGGGGTTCTCCTTCTACATGGACTTGATCTCGACGCTGTCAGTGATTCCCGACGTCGACTGGATCTGGTCTCACGTCGTCGGTACGTCGAGCTCCACCAGTGCGTCTCAAGCTGCAGCACTAAAAGCAGGGCGAGCATCCCGGGCCGGTACGAAAGCGGGGCGAATAGTTCGACTCGTGCGGTTGTTTCGAATGCTGCGTATCCTGCGCGTCGTCAAGAAGAACAAGAACGGAGAGACGAAGAAAGTTGAGATCTCCGAGCCGTCAAAGATCGGAAAAGTGCTGACGGAGAAGACGACGCGCCGGCTGATTGTTCTGGTGCTACTGATCATCATCGTCTCGCCAATTATCGACGGCACAGTGGACTTGACGCAGGATGATTTCCAGACGTCGCAGTTTGAGCGACTGCATCGCTACACACAGGACTACAACAAGACGGGGTCAATTACTACGACACACATGCAGAGTCTCGTGAGCGAATACGTGCGGGATTCCAACGGTCTCATCGTCCACATGGAGCTGACCAACATCGACAACGCCGTTCTGATGACCTGGCTGCGCGACGTCAGGTTCCAGTCGCTTAACAGTGACGAGTCCGACTGGTTGTTCGGCTCGAATCAAACGCTTACAACGAACCCAAAGACAGGATGGTCCTCCTCGTATCTATTGGATGACCCGAGCACCAAATACCGCTCCACAGAGATCACGACTGTGGACAACCTCGGGTGCTATGTCAATGACATGTGTATTGACTGCGACGCAGCCAGTGGCACGAGCTCCTGCCATTCCGTGGTCACGTACGACATTTCGTCGTACACAAGGAACGCGTCCAACTTGAACATCGGCAAGACGATTGTGGTCATGATCTGCTTCGCCGTGTCTATCTTTGTGCTGACAAAAGATGCCGAATCGATGGTTATCGGCCCTATTGAGCGTATGATGCGTCTTGTAAACCAGCTCTCTCAAAACCCTCTCGGGTCTACAGAAGCCAAACGTGAGGAATACGAAGCAGACGCACCCAGTGGCACAGACTACGAGACGAAAATGCTCGAGGATACTCTTAGTAAGATCGGTCGTTTACTCCAAGTGGGGTTTGGAGCTGCCGGAACGGAAATTATTGCGAAAAACATGGGAGGAGCGGGCGAGTTCGACGTCATGATCCCAGGCAAGAAGATCACGTCCGTCTTTGGCTTCGGCATCATCGAGCACTTCACGGAAACGTGCAGTATCCTCGAGGAGGACGTCATCACGTACATCAACACGATCGCTGAAATTGTGCACGGTGATGCTAAGGTGTTCCACGGTGCTGCTAACAAGAACATTGGCTCGGCTTTCCTGTTGGCGTGGAAGATCTGTGACGGCGGACTCCCCGGTATGCGGGACCCGCGTGACCCAGAGGACAAACCTCGCATGTTACCAGCTGAAAAGGCCAGGAAACGCGAAGGGATTTACGTCAAAAGCGCTGGCTCAGGCACCTCAACGCGACGTGTTGGACCGACGGAACTGGTTGACAGTGCGCTCACTGCTGTGCTGAAGATGCGCGTGGACATCCACAACGCGAACCACCACGGAACCCTGCACAAGTACTGCAACAACACCAAACTGATCGCTGCGTTCGACAACTTCGAGGTACATTTGGGTTTCGGGCTGCACATTGGCTGGGCTATCGAGGGTGCCATCGGTTCTCGCTTCAAGATTGACGCTTCCTATTTGTCTCCTAACGTGAACATGGCGGCGCGTCTCGAAGCTGCAACTGGACAGTTCGATGTACCGATGCTCATCTCCGAGTGGTTCGTGGACGAATTGTCGGCCGAAGCGCGTCGGTTCTGTCGGAAAATCGACCGTGTGGCGGTTAAAGGCAGCGAGATCCCCATGGATTTGTGGACTTTTGATATTGGACGGTATCCTGTCGAGGGGGTGAAGCCGGAAATCAGCGCGGACGGAAGGCAAAAGCCCGTCGAGTTCGGCTTCGACCCCATCTACCCTGCGCTCCAGGAGGGTATTCCGTCCGCGTTTTTCTCCAATTTCCACGAAGGGATTGGCGCTTATTTTGCTGGCTCATGGGACGTTGCAAGAGCAAAACTCAGCGCCGCGAACCAGATCTGGGAAGACGGACCCACAAAAGTCGTGCTCAAGGTCATGGAGACGGAAGGTCGGACAGAAGAGGGAGAGTTCATGGCACCAACATGGTGGAAAGGCTTTCGGCAGCTCACAGAAAAGTAATTATGCTTCACTTTAATCAAAAACGTGTATTTCCACTTCAACTTGACCCCTGTAGTTGTGTGATGCCGTTTGATTGGCCGAAATTAGGTATTGTTTTATTTTTTGACACGTCAAAGGCACGATGCGCGTCGACGTCACTTCGCGCTTCCGGGAGCTGGCCCCAGGGCGCCTCCGTACGGCTACGAGCCGTCCTAGTGCCTTCTCTTTGGAAGCCGCGGACCTGGTGCGTATTTAGACCTGCAATTTATGTTCAATTATGATCTCTAACGGATTTAGAGCATTTTTTTCATGAATTATGTTTATCATATCTAAAACCATTTTATTATTAATGATTAAATGATTTTATTATCTGACAGTTAAGTAGTTTGATGGAGTTGGAGAAGCTGCTGCTACGCGTGAAGCCCAAATATTTGTTGCCCAAGTGCTTTGTCCGTATTAAAGGAGCCCGCATGAGCGAGGAAGAAAAGGACGAGCTGGACGCGGTATGAAGCAAACGGGACATTTTAATTCGGACAGAGATTTTCATGCTTGTTGGTGCTGCTTAGGACCTGGTGGAGCTTATCAAGAACTGCAGCAACAGAATTGACGCGCTCAAGTTGGCACTGGAAACTCAACGTGAGTTCTTTGAGTTTTGTTATTATTTCCTGGTGTCGATGCTGACGTTGACTGTGAAGCTCTTATATCCAGTGTTGGAGAGTACCAGCAAGAAGTGGTGGCGTATTTGCTGGAGGTAGTATAAGCTCGAGGTCGCTAAGCTGTGGAACAGGAGCTCATTTCTTTTATTTTGATATGGGCAGAGGTTGAAGAACATTGCGGATAGCGCGAAGCAGATGCAGAAAAGGAGATACCAGCAGCCATTTCTGCTGTCGTCGCGGTGAGGCTGAACAGGAGTAGGAATGGTATTGGCGATAGTTGGATTTACGAAGTTTTTGGATGCAACAGGTTGCTGCCGGAAGACGACCGACAGGATCTGGATGCGCTGGAGCAGAAGATTGGTCGGATGAGACAGGAGGAGGCCAAGAAGAAACAAGCCACCATCATCTCTCCAAAGAGTGCTAACGCTCCAACTCTTGTATCGCCAAAGTCGACCACATTGCCGGTAGCTTCACCACTTCCAGCTTTGTCGCCACCAGTAAAGCAAGAGAAGCCAGAAATCCGTCAACGCAGCGTGCCTAAAGTTCGAAAGCCGACGTCAGCACCCCAGGTCCGTTATAAGCCAAATGCTAAGTGTCGCGATACGTACTGATGATGTTTTCGTACAGCACGTGCCGGTGTTTTCCTCTCAGAGCGAAGCACTTGAGTTCACTGATGAAGAAGATCGTCGTTTCCGTGCGGAGAACGTGATGTTGCATCGCCACTTCCAAGAAAACCTCGAGGATGCGAAGTAAGTTGTGTCTTCATCACCTCAGTCACCATCACAAACTGAGCTTGTTGCTGCTTACCACCAGGAAAATGGAGTCAAAGATGGCCGAGATTTCGAATCTTATGGGCCAATTTGCGGATAAAATCATGGAGCAGCAGACGGATATCGAGCTTATTCAGCAGCACGCTCAAGAGACGAAGTCTAATGTCACTCAGGTGAGACTGTGAGGACGTATCTAAAGGTTTTGCGCGAGATCTCAAGGTTTATTTTTCTGTGCTTTTGTTTAGAGCAATCGCATTCTGGAGCAGACTCAGAAGATCGGCAAGGGCTACGGATTCATGATCTTTTGCTTTTATTTGGGATTTTCCACGATCTTGCACATGCTGCATTATTTTAACAGTTAAATACACGCGGCGGGGCTCTGTGAGTGGGAAACGTGCAAGCGTTCAGGTCCACATGTAGTACCAAAGGTGCGGTTACTAGTATTTAGTACAACTAATCTATCTGCTCTTGGTGTTTTATGGTTTAGATGGCATCTACAGCTTCCTGACTCAGACCTTCGTAACACGTGAGTCCATCTGCATTCAGTAGATCATCCCTGGCCCCCTTCTCCATCAAGTACTCCATAAGGTCGTGGAATCCGTACTCGTGGCAGTAGTGTAGCAGTGATTGGCCGTTCAGGTTCTGAGTGTTGATATCAGCTCCACGGCGCATACACAGCTTCGCAATGCGCTTGTTGTTGTTCTGACAGGCCACAGAAAGCAGCGTATTACCAGTGGCGTCTTTCGCGTCAATGCCGATGGACCAGTCCGGACTGTTGAGGAGAAGCTCGACCTCGTCGTACTTCCCGTGCCGACAGAGACTGAGAATGGTGTCCAGTTGGTCTGCTTCCTTGACGGCTTGTGAGACGGCATCACGTTTCTCCACTTGGGCAACCGGCTTTGCTGCTCCTGTTGTCGACGGTGTAGGATCGGCTGCGCTTTGAACGAGCTCTGGACGAAGCATGATATCCTCAATGAACTGCGTACCGAAGACCGCCCGACCTGCCGTCCAAGGTGAATAGGCGGCTGTCAGCCACTCGTCCAGAGCTCCACGAGGCCGGACGATCCCGACACTTCTCGGCTGGTTCATGTTCTTGACGATCGGCAGATAGTTCGCCTGCATCTGACACGTTTTGCTGCTGGTGACGGCTGCCACGAAGTCTTTCGGAAGACAAGCGACTCGCTGATGGAGAGCGCCACCGAATCCCTCCACAGCTGTTTGGCTCTCACTAGAAGCATCGACTGGTTTCTTCACCCACGAGGATCCTTCTCCAGGCGGTGGATGAGTCTTGTACCCTGGAGTTTTCTTTCCCACATGAGGTCCATTGAGCTCGTCATCATCTGGAGTTGGAGAGAAATCGACGGAAGCCGCCACAGAGTACCCACTCCGCGAAGAAAGCAGAGAAGTCGTAACAGAACTGGCATCGGATCGAGAAGAGGTTGGCTGGTCTTCATCGTCCTCGTCGTCTTCATCGTCCTCGTCGACTTTGTGGCTCTGGAGTTTTCGAGCCAATTCAGATTGAGACGACGATCCTACAGTTGATTTCGTTGGAGATGTGTTTTGCTGTTGAACCCTCAGACCAAGACCCATGCCAAGACCAATTCCAAGCTGCAGCATGTCCACACCGGATCCTTTCGCTCCATTCGCTTGGCTAAGAGCCGGTCCTAAGGCTTGAGTGATGCTGTCGATCATCTGCTTGGTACTGGAATCCAACGGCATGACTGGATCCGGTTCGTTCTCGCGGGAAGCTGCAGCGATTTGGACTCGAGACTTCGTGGAGCCCGCTGAAGACGCCCTACTTCCAGCATTATTTCGCTGTTGATGGCGCTTTAAGGAAAGCTGCGGCACCTGAATACGAGTAAGTTCGGCTTTGTTGGACGGAGCTGGACCTGACGTGTATTCGTCGAGGTCCACTACGATGTCGTGCTTCTTGGCACTGGCAGTCACCAGCTTCACTCGACGTTCTTTCTCTCCCGGTGCCTCCATCTTCTTCGTCATGTACTTCCGAAGATTTTGCTGCGAGTATCTCGCTGCTCCTCCATCTTTTCCCGCGTCAGCATCTCCAGAACTGCCAAGCCCAACGCCAAGTGTAGCCATTTCACCTTCTCCAGTTGCGATCACGCCGTCGATGTCTCCATCTTTGCCCCTGAACTTCTCCGTGGGCAGAATGGGTCGCGTCCAGAACGTATCGCCCGTGTTGCGGTCGTACCAGTACGCTACTCCGTCTTCAGTGACGAACTCATCGTACGGACTGTTCTGCATGTACGCCCAGCTACGGTACACGACACTGGAGCACAGTCCCAGCGCTCCTTCAGGGTCCGAGTTCTTCATGAAGTCCCCAGGCTGTTGTCTGCCGAGTGTAGTGAACGCTTGAGGCTGGTTTCGACTGGATTGACCGATCCAGAGCAAGTGGATGAATTCCACGGGAGTATTCTCCCGTGTAGTGGGCACGCAGAACGGATATGACCGATCGACTTTCGTGGTTGACGTAGCGTTCATCGACGCTACGTTCGGAGCCAGAATGCTGCTGGACGGTGCCACTTGTACTCCAGGAACAAGGTCATTGACAACGAACGGATCGACAAGCCAAAATGTGCGGAAGCCATTCGCTTCTTCCTCTCCAGTCTGTTCTGGTCGGTTCACAGGAAATCGACGAGCTTCAAGATGTAGTTCAAGGTGAACTTTAGCTGCTATGACGATGCAGGGAGGTCTGCGAACGTTCAGAGCGTGTTGAAGCGCTCGATAGACGTACTCGGGCGTCCTGGGGTCTACAAAGAGACAAGCGAACGACACCGTCTCATCTCGTGAAGGTGATGGCGCTACAGACCGTCTGTCAAACACCACGAAGTTGCCGAACTGTGCGGGGATGTACGTGGTCACGAGCATGTGAATTAGCAGCTCAGCGGACAGTCCGCCGACGTCCAAGTTACCCGGTGTAGGCTTCCGCGAGAAGGTCGCAAACAGCACTACAAGAGGCCTCACATGCTTCGTGCGTCTTGCATCGGTGGATCCGTGTGGAGGACTGCACGCTCCGATCTGTAAAGCCGCTTTTTGAAGCGCAGCAGCGGCCATACGTGCGGATAGACGCTCCAGCCAGCTCGCACTGTGGCCTGCGTCGATATGGACGTTCGGAACGGGGAGTGGCATCCGCTCCAAGAAAGTGGGTACTGGCATGGGCACGCATCGAGGAGGAGGCAGTTGATACACTCGGAGCTTGTACAAGGCGACTGGCTTGGTGTAGTCCGTGACCAAGATCCACTTACGAAGCTGAGGATGTGCTGGGTTGATCATGATGACGTCGCGTACAGGGATCGAGTGGTTCCCAGTCCGATCTTTAGATGTCACGGGAGCTTTCGGATGGAATTCACACACGCTTTCCGAGTATTTGGAGACCCAGCGAGCGTTCTGCAGGGTGCTTTTCAGCTTGAAGAGTGACGGAGGGCGGCTGTCCTTGCCCCCAAGAGCTCTGGGCAATCGATCGGTACGAATCTGCTCAAGGAAGGAACGAAACCAGGAGCGAGCGTGCAGTTTACGACGCATCGTCTTGTTCCAAGCCGTGGATAACTGTTCAACCGCTCGGTAGATTGGATGTCGACACTCAATGACGGTGACGTACTGCTTTAGCTGTCGGTCATAGCGAAGAGAAGCCTGTTGCTTCATGAAAATCTCCTGGATCTCCTCGGCTCGGTACTTCCGTCGTAACTGGTCCAGTTCCCAGTTGGCGCACATTAACGCGCTCTCAGCAGCTCGGACTTTCCGTGTGGCTTCTCTCGGGTCCGTGTGGAGATCACAGTGCCGGCCGTTGCTAGCACTCCAGCAGTTGAAGCACACGCGAACTGCTTCTCGTCGAGCAGCTTCTTTCACGTCTGGATCGTCCTCTTCCTCCTGTTGCGTCTTCTTCTTCGGACTCCTGCGCGCTGTGGCTTCCAGAAACCCGGGATCTGCTAAGTCACGGATATGGGGAGGTCTTCCGCCTCGACTTGCTGCTTTCGCTTTACTCCGGACACCAGGAGACTCCGAGTGACCTTCTCCCTTCGTTTTCTCTCGATCTCGTGCCAGCACAGCTACCAGCACCGGTTCTTCGCGTTTTCCAAGCACGATCTCACGTCTACGGCTGCCTGGAGTTCCCTGGTTGCGTGAACCTTTACCAGGAGATTTCCGGCGTAAGACGACGTTGGACGCGATAAGGGACGAGATGGAGTCGAACTTGGACACGTGCAGAGCGCTCCGGATCGTATCGCGTAGCCTGCTGTTCCTTGTGCCATCCGCTCGAAAGAGCGTGTCGTTGGTCTGCCAGTCGCTGCTGGAATCTTCGTCTTCATCAAGGACTTGGTCGTCACGGTCGTCGAATTGAAGAGGAGGCGAGCGCCGCCTGTCGAACAACGGCTGATCCACGTCGGTCTGTTCACTGGAGATACTGCGCTCTGAAGGGAGCACCGAGTCGCATTCCCAGGGATTCGGAGACGACGTGAACTCTGGCTGTAGCGAAGGCAAACGCGGCGACTTGATCGTTCTCTTCAAAGCTCCAGACACGTGATGCTGCTGCTCCTGGTCACTGGAAACCGATCGAGCCGAGGAGCAGGAAGGAGAAAGCGGGGGCAAAGCATCGATCGCTGAATAGGAGCGTTGGTTCGTTCGCGTCAAGGATTTCACACTCGGACTGTTCAAAGCTGGAAGAGATCGCGAGGCTTTAGCTACTGGAGTAAAAGCTTGACCGATAGGGGGCTCCCACTGACTCGCTCCGGTTGTGGCGTTATAGTACCAGACTTCTCCCCGCTCGATATCCCGGACTTGATGCCACTGATCCGTCTCCGGTTCCTTGGAATTGTTGGTCGAAACATCGTCTTCTACCTGTCGTTTGTACCTCCGTCGACACATGAATCCTCTGGAATGTGCTTGAATCAAGGTCGCGCTAGTCTCCAGTCGGTTTTCCAGTGTTCGTTCACGTTTCCGCTGCTTCGTTCGCGTCATTTGGTCTGCCCGAAGTCGTTCTCCGTTGGCGATTTCTTCCTGTCGGTTCTGCTCCCGCTGGAACGCGGTTTTCTGCCACTCGACGCTGTGTTTTGACGGCCTCCTGTCCGGGTAAAAGGTGTCTTTAGCTTGGCGAATGCGCGTTTCTTCAGCCTCAAAAGCTGACGGGTCAATGGGATCAACCGGATCAACTCGCCCTTGCGGTGTCTTGGCATTCTGCTCAGGGGCTGCTGCATCCTGCTCCTCTTCGTCTT
The DNA here is from genome assembly GCA_001314345.1 of Phytophthora multivora. Lineage (NCBI taxonomy): Eukaryota > Oomycota > Peronosporomycetes > Peronosporales > Peronosporaceae > Phytophthora > Phytophthora multivora. The sequence goes on from LGSM01000329.1 coordinate 13,419, forward strand.
CGTCGTCCAGTACCTCAATGGTTAAACGACATTTGCCCGAGCTGCCACTGCTGACTTTGGATGTTTTCTTGGATGGTTTTACCGGAGTTTTCACGAGTCGAAGGAGCTCGGCAGTTTCTGCGTGGAGCTGAACGAGACTCTCGTCCCCTTTGAATACGATTGGGACGCCATCGGGCGACAGTTCATTCTCCTTCCGCTTCCGTGATTGAGCTCCTGCATGGCGCTTGGAGAAGAAAGAGCGCATTCTACTGCATAGTAACGAGTCGACCACTGCACAATTAGCCTCAAGGAGGCCATGCTGGTATTAATAAACGGCAACATCAGAAGCTTCTGCAAGTTTGGAATGGAAAAACGATGGCTGAAGAGAAGCTCAATCTCCATACAAAAGACTTTTGCTGGAGTTCCCAACGCGCACGCATCCGCACGCTTATAATTTATTGAGTCCTAACTATTCTATCTCTAACTTTTGTTAATCTTGACGGTCATTTCAAGGTGGCCGCCTTCAGAAGACCTGGGGACCCACAGCAGAAGCGAACCACCACCAGATCCAGGCAGACCGAGGAATCCCGGACGCCACCGGTCCAAGTACATGGTTTTCTCCTGCAGCTTCTTCACCGTGGAGCACCAAGTCACCGTCTCTCCACTACGAACTTCTAGAGACGCGAATTTCTTGCCTGCAGAGTGGATAATCACCTCCACGTCCTTGTCATCGGTGCTCACGAACTTGAGCGTCACCTTGCCGTCTCCTTTCTTGGTCCACGTGCCTTCACTACCGCGAAACGCGTCGTCTCTGGTCGTGAGTCCCAGGGCGTCCAAGGCTGATCCGTCGTCGATTTCACCGATAAACTCTGTCGGTCCACACACGGGCTGCACGTAGTTGAACATCATAAAGGCGATACCACTCGGGTCAAGAGCTGATAGCCCTAGAAGACCGAAGTTGGCTGTGGACACCCAATAGTCCTCCTTCGTCATGGCCTCGCCCATATCCGTGGTCGATTTGTCGATCAATTGGTCAATGATCACTCCGAACGTCTTCCGCAAGACATCCCGCGTCTGGTACGCCGCGTAGGGCTTTTTCTTCGTGAGCAACTCGCCCATACAGTTGTTCGTGACGGTCGGAACGTCACTCAGCACTAAGGGCGAGTGGCTCATTTCCGTGCGGATATCTTCATTGGTAGCGGCCGGATTGGCCTCCCGCATATCTCCGACCTTGATAATGACGCGGTCTGTCAAGCGTTTGAGCTCAAAGCCACAAGTCGATTTGGAGTCGATCATCGCTGTTAGATTCGTGACTGTCTCGGCGTCCAGGTCTCGGGTAGCGTTCCCCATTGTCGTGTTTTTGAAGAACTTCAAGAAGGAATCGGTCGAGCTCATGATCAAGTTGTGGTTGATCATCAACTGCTTGACGAAAGTTTCAGCGCCGGTAACTACTGCGTCTGCAAAGTACGCATATCTCGGGACTGGGTAGCCTAAACACGCAGTGATCGCGACCGGGAGATCCACGAGGAAGAGGTCGGTCTGGTACACAGCGGCGAGAATCTCCTCCTTCGTTCCGTTCGGACTCATTTGGTTCCGGAATCGCATGAAGCGGGAAATGCCTTCCGCAATGTTGAACAGGTTAAAAGCGCACATCAGGCCCGTCTTCACCGCCTTGAATGACTTGTAGATAGCGTTGAATACACCTGCCGTAGCGATATTAAGCACCACGTAGCCAGGGTTCGTCACCTTGGACATGATCTCCAATGTACAGTCATCATTCTGCGGGATACACTCAGCCAGACACTGGACCGGGTACGAGATCGGACACTGAGCCCAACACTTGTGCTTGCTGGCGTGATACCCTTGAGGACAGCCGCCGAGGGAATTCTGCTTGTGGGTCTTCCGGTAACACGCCGTATCGGCAAAGTCTCCGATGCTTGGACCCACCCAATTGGGAGGTACGGAGCCGTCTGTAGGAACGTTCAGTGTGATGTCTGGGAGCGATGTGTACGCGAAAAACGACTCGTTCTCCTTGCTCCCGGACTGTGAAGGCGCTGGAGTCTCGGTGGGCGCGAAGGTGATGGTATCGTCGTCGTTACTGGTCGAGTCGCTGGCCGACACCACGTCGAAGCTGAGTGTTGCCGCTTCTCCCAGTCTCACCGTGATAACAATCAGTAGATAGAACACCGGCCATGCCCTCAACATCCTCGAGGCACTTCCTGGTACTCTTGCGAGTAGCACCGCAAAATTCAAAGTGAGTGACCCGCAACCGCAGGATTGTGCGCCAGCATCTTGTTGTCCCGGTGTTTTCAGGCGTTGGAGACAGTCACCGGACGTCACAAGCCTTCGATCCATGACGGGTTCGAGGTCCTGCAATTGCGGGGGGTGTTCGAGACCAGCGTACCGCTGGTAGAGCTGGTGCAGGACCAGAGCAAAGCCGATGAAATCTTTCGGTTGCTAATGTCCACGGACAGTGCAAAGCGCAAACTTTCCAAGGTGGCTGCACCTGTAACCTGCAGTGAGTTTTCATACTGGCTAATAGGAAGTGCACGGTTCCACTTGGACCTGCTTGAACAACAGACCCGAAATGTTCAACCACTTGAACTCCAGCCTGGTGGTCCACGCGTTCTTCCAAACAACCTGATCTCCATGGTGGCATTGAATTTCACACCTTCAACGATGGATTAAACCGTGTGCTCAGGGGGCTCTCCATTCTTTGAACTTGCAGACGAATGTGACGAACACGAATGCCATGGAGAACGATACAGTACCAGGTACATGTACGATCAGCAGAGGCACACAAAAGAACTTTTACGTCATACTGTAGGCAGTACGGGACAAGCGTGAGGGCGCCGAACTTCGCCTGCAAGGATACTCACGCGCAGTTGGCAGTAAGTTCACTGTAGATGCGGAGCCACAGGATTGCGACCATGAGCACCGCAGTGTCTCCATCACGCCACATGGGCCAGCGGAAGTCTTTGCGCGCTGTTGTCGCACGTGAGCACGACCAGTGGCCATGCCTGTGCTCATTTGACCATCCAAGTTACAAGCTGAAAAATGGCTGCAAACACAGACTTTGAGCTGGGCAACCAACCACCCGTTCCACCGTAGAAAAAAGAGACTTTTTTTACTATTACGAGAAGGCAGCAAAGACAGAATCTGGCTGATGTCATGCCCAATTGCTTGATGCTTGTGCCCGAACAGCAAGACTCTGGCCATGAGGTCCATACTTTGTGCGGTCGTGCACAGTTTCCAGCAGTTTCCAGTGTTATAATACCGGAAGACGAACGCCGGCTCTCAGCAATTGAAGAGTGCTCCGAGATGGGATCTCGTCGGGTTGAATGGGCAATTCCTGCACTCGATTGCAGTGGCTCGCGAGAGCTTCCGTGACGTGGAAGTCCCCCACACCAGCCATCTCGCTGAAAGAGCAGCTCGTACTGTAGCGTGTTTTTGGAGCGTGTTGCGTTAAAACCTCTCTGTAGCTGGCATTCAGCGCCATGATACAGACACACAAGCGTCGCCTGTTCGTTGCGAGAGAATAAAAAACGCTCACGCAGAGACGGCGTACATGTACAAGAAGACCTCACGACAGACTATCCTTCCGTGGTTTTTGTCAGTCGTAGGCTGGATGTGGATTAAGATGGGAGTCACACCGAAGTTCGCTCATCAATTGCTTAAGAATCTTAAATTTGAATCTACCTGAATCTCAGGTCTCTTTTTAGACTCTCGTAGTTTAGCTGACGTTGATTTTAGCAACCAACTCGATGTGGCCGCCTTCGGTTGACCGCGGGACCCACAGCACTAACGAACCGCCACCGGAACCGGGCAGACCAAGAAGACCCGGACGCCACCGGTCGAAGTACATGGTCTTGTCCTGCAGCGCCGCCACCGTCGAGTTCCACGTGACGGTCTCGCCGCTCTTCACCTTCACAGAAGCGATCGTCTCGCCGGCGGAGTGAATCTCGACTGACACATCCTCCGTGTCGCTGCTTTCGAACACGACGTTCACTGCGCCGTCACCCGAGTGCGTCCACGTTCCGTAGCTGTTCGCGAACGCTTCACCACTTGCAACAAGTGCGAGGGCGTCAGTGAGGGGTCCGTCGTCGATTTCACCGATGAACGACGTCGGGCCACAGATCGGTTGGATGAATTCCTCGAGCATCTTGGCGATTCCCGTGGGGTCGAACATGGCGATGACATCCAGCCCCATGTCGGCCACTTTGAGGATGTAGTCGGCCTTGGATAGAGTGTGACCGCTGGTATCGTCGGAGGAGGCGATGAGGTTGTCTGTGATCACACTCAGTGCCTTTCTAATCTGATCACGCACAGTGTACGTGTCGTCCGTGACGTTCTGGATGCAGTTGTTGGTCACGGTCGGGATCTCCGTCAAGAAGAGGGCGCTGTTGGTCAGAGTTTCACGGATGACAGTGACAGTGGACGAGGCATCCGCAGCCTTGATGTCGGCCACAGCTTGCGTAACCTTGGAGATGATAGACTGCAGCTCTGTGCCGCAGGTTTTCCCGTCCGAAATGAGTTTCTCCAGCGTAGTCGTGTCGTCCTGGCTCAGCGATTCTACCGAACTACCAGCGCCCACAGCACTGATGAACGTCATGAAAGTGTCGGTACTTAACAAGGAAGAGCCCTTTTCAACCACTTGGGTCAGGACCTTGTTCACGACGCTCACAACATTGGAAGCCAAGTTCAAGTAGTCCGTGGGGACGTCCAGACCGAGACAGACACACACAGCCGTCGGTAGGTCTTTGATGACAATATCCGAGTTATTCAGCAGCGAAACGATCTGTTCTCCCGTTCCATTGGGGAAGTTCGTCTGCAATTCCTCAGCGTAGTCCACGATGCTTTCCACCACAGTGAAGAGCTTCTGCCCACACTTGACGCCTTGCTGCACAGCGTCACTGGCCGTACTTAGCTGTCCAAAGACGCCGGAGGTCGCAGCATTCAACGCCACAGTAGCGACCGATTGGACCTTGGTGATCACCTCGAGAGCGCAGTCGTCGCTCTGCGGAATACACTCCATGCCGCACTGTACAGGGTAGTTCAGTGGACATTGAGCCCAGCACGTCGCGATGTTATCGTAGGCGTAACCAGCCGAACAAGAGCGGGAGATGTACGTCTTGCGGTAGCAGGCGTTGTCCGACGGGTCTACTGTGCCCACCCAATTGGGCAGCAAAGACGTTGCCGTTGACGTCATGTCCAAGGTCAACGCCGAGGAGCTGGTCGTATCCGTTGACTGTGTCGCTGTAAGCAGAGAAGCCGAACCGGAAGTGGTTGTCGAAGCTTGAGTAGTCTCAGACTGTACGGACGACTGTGAGACGCTGGGTGAAGTGGCCACCAGTGTCGACATTTTCTGGGTGGAATTGGGAGTCGATGAGACTTGAGCAGCTTCGACTTGGCCAACAAAGTCGGACGTTGCTGAAGCCTCGCTGCTTCCGAACGCTGGGTCGCATTCAGCAGCGAACACTGCCAGTAAGGCCAGAGTGTGAAGAAATGTCACTGTTTTCCACAATTTCATGGTCACGGAGCAGGCGGGGGTCGGTGGGTCTTCGCTGGTCGAAGTAAAATGAAGAATGAAAGCTGCATTCCGTGAATTCTTAGCGTAGAGAGCTGCTATTGTGTCATAGAGACACCTTACTGACCGAGAAGCCTGACGGGTAGCGTTGCACTGCACGATGCTATCCAGTCCGAAAGCGAGAGAGACGCTTAGACTCTTGGTCTCCGCCACTGTGACCATGTCACGTTGACCGAGAGGACGTGAAGGTAAAGTATCTGCTCACTTTTTGCCAGTCGCACATTGTCTAACAGGTGGGAGGATGGAGCGCTCCACAGTACAAATATTATAATGTTTTCTTCCAGGTTATCATTATATAGACGATTTAAATTCTCATAAATAACCTGTATATCATATTCATTGTAAATAGATTATCACCGGTTATTGAGTATAATAGGTATACCATATGCCTTCAAGTCGCCATCGTCGTCAGCGAGCCAGACCCAATCGTCTTGGCGCGTTCGTCTCCAGTAGGATTTGCTCCAGGCGTTCGTCGACATGTCATGGGCCTGGTGGATCTTCATTCGCGTCTTGTAGTTTGTGCCTGTAAATCTAGAGAATATTGCTTCATCCGCAGTTTTCCTGCGTCAAAAAAGCTTTCTCGGATTCGTTTTTAACTCTTGCTTGGCACTTCCTTGTCCACCTTTTGCTCGTCCAAACGTTCGTGGTTACTCACCCAGCACTGCGCTACGTTGCACTGACGTACCGATGGCTGCAACGTGCAGCATAAGCTCCCACTCGTGTCACCCTACAGATTTGGATAGTCGCCATTGTGTGCAGTTGAGTGTTGCTGGTAGAACCTCCTTCCTCTCGAAGCGACCTACACGATGTCGGTCGTTCCCTAGAATCTGATGGTACAGTATTACACCAACCGTATAATCCATCGCTCCCAATGCCGAGCTCCTTTACCAGTGGCCCTCGATTAAACTGTCTGCAAGGTGTTGGTTGCCCCTCGAATTTACCATTGTTTTCCGGCTCTCGGAGACTGCAGCGTGACAAGATCCAGTTGTAGTCTGCATGTGAGCGTCGCTCAAAGCTCGGACTAAACGTAGGTCCAAGTCGTCAATCGTAGCTATCGAGCTCACTTATTCCTGGCTTACGAAACTGTAGTTCTCAAATAGTCTAGCTCTTGTCTTCGTACTACTAGTGGAGACCTCTCTGCTATCGACGTGATGGCCACAAGGTGAACAGAGCTTGGATTTGGCTAAAGTAATGGGCTGCGTGGGCAGCAAACCTCTTCCTCCTGTTGTGAACGCCTCTAGTACTCAGAACACGACTCAACTGGCTGAAAAATGCAGTGAAGTCGACGGGAAACCTCCGAGTGACGCGTTGTTGAAAATGGCAATGGAAGCGATTGAGACTGAACAAATTGACCAGCCTAGTGAACCCCGAAGCGAGCCAGATCGACCAGGATCGGGAAGTACTGAAATGAACGGAAGTCCGTTGAAATCGATCATCCAGCAGTCGATCCTTGGCGACCAGCAGTCGGAAGATACAGAGGCACTACCTGACGTATCGTATTCAATGCGTGGTCAAGTTGTGGTCCAAAACCCTGTCGATACACTTGATAGGAAAGTTTCTGGAGTGCAACTGAGTTCCGGTGGGGCTCAAATGCCGGTCCTAGTTCCTCTACAACAACCTCAGGTAGCACGAGGACCTAATTGGGTATCAGGTCCTCCCCCACGAGGTCGAGGGGCTCCAATTCCGGTTGGGTATCGCGCTCCTGGAGCCCAAATACCTCGAGGTTCACAGCCTGCCACTCGAGGGAGAGGACGACCTGTACACGTGATGGTTCCCGGGGATCGAAGCATGACAAATGGAGTTCAACGACAGCCTTTTACTACTGTAGGGAACCCGTCGTCTCCAGAGAAAAATAATTCAATTGTAACCCATGAGAGCGATAGTAGTGGTGATTCTGACGAAGATATTGGAAAAGAAGACGAAGAAGTGGAAGATTGGGATCTCGGTGACGAAAGTTCTGTACCTTCGACGCCCGTAGTAAGTCCAGCCGAAGCAGATCCTGTACAGGTACAGCCCCCAACAGAGTCTCCACCCCGACGCTCGTCCTTCCAACCGAAATTCCGGCCAGCTCTTGAGTTGGATGACGATTTCGAGAAGGTGTTATCAGATAACGACAGCAGTGACAGCGATGACGAATCCGACGATTGTATTCACGATTGGCTTGACGCTGGAGATCCGCCTTTATCTCCTCCCAAGCGCATAGTAAGTCCTCTAAAACCTGTTACGCCATTGACTTCCGCTCGTGAAGCTCCCAGTCCCACTCCAAAGTCTCGTCAGATGTATGGTCTCACTATTATTCCTCCAAGTAGCGGTTCCCCTACTCATATCAACAGTACAAGTACTACCCCACTGCCTCCTGGACGTCCACCACCTTCATATCGTCAGGGTAATATGTCTCCAACCAGAAGCGCTGGAGCAAATCACGCCCCACTTGGAACGTCACCGGTAAAGCAGTCTTCATACCGTTCTGGTATCATCAATAACCTTTCTCCAGCGGTTGTTCCTCTGGTGATGCTGGGCGATCAGTCTCCCATTAAAACAGCGCCATCTCCTAACAGTTCTGCTGCCATTCGAGATACAAAAGTGGTCAAGAAGAAGAAAGCGGAACTTCCGCAACACAATTTGCCCCACCCCGTCCCGAAATTTGGCGATTGGCTTAATTCTCGTACGATGATCAATAATTACATTATCTTGGAGACGCTCGGGACCGGAGGGTACGCTGAAGTGAAACTCTGTAAGGAAAAAGAGTCTGGGAAACTCTTTGCGATGAAATTTATCAGTCGAGATGTTATGAAGAAGGATAAACTCGGGAAACAGAGCAAACTGGACGATATCAAGCGGGAGATCGCCATTATGAAGAAATTAAACCACCCGAACGTTTTGAGACTTTATGAAGTGATGGATGACCCTAAAATGAACAAACTCTTCCTGGTATTGGAGTATATGAAGCATGGCGATATGCTTTCGTTCCAGAAGAAGAAGCACCCCCAAGGGATGCTCGAGAACCTTCGAGACAGAGACTTACACAGTGTTTTCCTCCAGGTGATTCTCGGTTTGGCGTATCTTCACGAGCAGAAAATCGTACACGGCGATATCAAGCCTCAAAACTTGCTCGTGGGCGAGAAAGACGTGGTGAAAATCGCCGATTTCGGCATTTCCCAGTCGCTTTACGGCAGTAAACAGAAGATCGCGGATGTCGCGGGAACTCCCGCCTTCATGTCGCCTGAAATGTGTTCCGGAGAGCAATATTCCGGCCAGTTAGCTGATGTTTGGGCCTTGGGAGCGACGATCTTCATGCTCAAGTTTGGAAACCCTCCGTTCTTAGCAAAAAGCGCCATGCAGATGTTCGAACGGATTCAGAATGACCCTCTTGTGTTCCCGTCGGCAATTGACCCCTTGTTAGCGCATTTACTCAACGGGATGCTGACTAAATCCCCTCAAAAGCGACTTACCTTACTGGATGTTATGGTCCACCCGTGGGTGACGAAGAACGAGAAGCACAGCGTCGTGTTAGACGCAGTTAACCGGCCTTCAAGGGCAATTACAGTGTCTAAAGACGAGATTGAGCGTGCTGTGGGCGCGAACCACATCGCGATCGTCGTGAATATACGGAAACAAATGCGTAAGCGGTTGAAACACGCTCGAGAGAGTCTGGCAGGGAGGCAAAAGGCAGCTGCGGACTGGGATCACTCGAATCTCGTGTTCGCTCAGTCTCCCAAGGCCATAAACGCCAAGAACTCAGCGAAAACGAACAAGATTTTCGCAGTTACGAAAGATTCCGAGCGGAACGTGCTCTCGAGTGAAGAAATCGACTACCGCTCGCTGTTGTTTTCGCGTAAGAAAGCGAGCAAGAACGCGCTGGAGGCAGCTTCCAGCTCTGCTGATCTCCTTAAAGGATCATCAGTGGCTTACGCCCACCGTGGAATCAACGACAGTTTCGCAGATGAAGACATTTTATCTGATGACGACGATGAGTTAGCAGTGGCTCAGTCACCTCAACTACTGGATGAATTACTACTGACGACGCTGTCCATGCCTCCATTGGCGAAGAAACCGGATGAGTCTATGGGCTCATTACCACTGTTTACCACGAAGAACGGTAGTAAATGTTCTCTTTCCGGTACAACCTCGTTTGGAAGTAAAAACACCTTGGGTAGTACCCATTTCTACGGCGAAAGTCACGTTCTCGGCTTAAAATTCGGTGTATCGTCGTTGGAAGGCCGACGTAATACGCAGGAAGACCGCTGGGTCGTGTTTCCTTCAATCTCTGCCGCTATGGACACTGAATTCGACCCGTGGGCCTTGGAAACGGCGTATGTTGGGATCTACGACGGGCACGGAGGCGAGGAATGTGCCAATATTCTCCACGACCAGCTTCATTCTTGGATATTCAAGTCTCCAGAAGCTCCTTCTCTTGCTACTAAAGATCTACAGGACTGCTTTGAGGCGTTGGATGCGTCCGTGTGTGATTATTTACTACACAAAGACGACCTCAGCGGCTCCACTGCTACTGCGATCATACTACGTCCGTTGAATGGTAAAATTTTACTTACAATTGCACATGTGGGAGACTGTCGGCTTGTTTTAAGCAAGCGGAACGGAGATACAGTGGAGCTCACGCAGGACCATCGGCTTACGCTGGAAGCTGAGCGGGAACGGGTTATTCAGCTTGGAGGGCGTGTAGTGAACAACCGAGTAAATGGTGTGATGGCTATCACCCGAGCGTTCGGAGACCTCGAGTTTAAAGGGATGTACGGTACTACTACCTCCTCAGGCTTTGGCCGTGGTTTCCGTGATAATGAAAAGGTCCCAGCTCTACTTACAGCCAAACCAGACGTCAGCGACGTTGAATTAGATCCGAAAGAAGACGCTTTCTTACTCTTAGCTTGCGATGGACTCTGGGATGTCTTTACGAATGAAGAAGCGACGGCTATTTTCCGGGAACGCGTGGATTTACATGGCGATTTACAACTGGCAGCTCACGAATTGGCCCAGGAAGGCATTCGCCGGTATTCAAACGACAACATCACAGTCATTGCCATTGCGTTGCAGCCACCAGATTGATCCAGATTTCTAAATTTTATTCGAGAGTTAGTTCTATTGTATTTTGTTCAGCTCACGTTGAGCTTGGCCTCAATTTCTAAATGTCCACCCTTGGAGGCTCTAGGCACCCACAGCACAAGTGAACCACCTCCAGTACCGGGAAGACCGAGGAAACCCGGACGCCAGCGGTCAAGATAAAGCGTTTTCCCGCCTAATTTCTTGACTGTGGACTTCCACGTTGCTTTTCCTCCAGCTTTGACGTCCACTTTGTCGATTTTGTCTCCGCCTGACATGATATTCACCGTCACATCCTTCTTGTCCGTGCTTGTAAAGTTGATAATGACTGCTCCATCCCCTTTCTTGGTCCACGAGCTTTTACTGTCCCTAAAGGCGTCCTCAAGTGTGTTTAAACCCAGTGTAGCAGCTTCTGCACCGTCATCAATCTCCCCCATAAACTGCGTAGGCCCACAAATTGTCTGGATATACTCGGAGAATAACAGCGTAATACGAGTGGGGTCCATGAGCGTTGCAGCCACAGTGGAGAAGGCGAAGTCCACCACTTTGTACGCTTTCTGTTTCGCTTCGTAGGACGAACCGTTATCGCTTTTTCCCGACTTGATGAGGTCGTTAACGATAACTCCAAAGGTTTTTCGCAAAACGTCACGCGTCTTATACGCAGTCGCGAGGCTTGACTCTGAGATCATTTGCTGCATGCAGTTGTTGGTTACAGTGGGGACGTCGTACAGGACGAGGTCGGAGTCACTGATCTTCAGTCGGATCTCGTCATCCGTGATCTTTGGGTTATCTTGTCGGTATTCGCTCACAGTGAACCAGACCCGATCCATGAGGGATTTCAGATCGCCTCCACACGACGAGTTCTGCTTCATAGCCGCCTCAAGCGACTCGATTTCTCCCTCCGTGATCTCCTCGGCAGCTTCAGTGAAGTTAGCACCTGTAAGGAACGCTTTAAACCGGCCCCAACTCGAAAGGATGCTGTCATCATGAGCAAGAGCTTGCATGACCGCCCACTCCGCTGTCGAGAGGACGTACTGGGACAGTCGGAGGGTCGGAGACACCGCTTTCCCCATACAAACGGTAATGGCGATCGGGAGATCCGTGACCACCGTACTGGTTTGATACAGTAAGATGAGCAGTTGGCGGTCGGTAGCTTGCGGATCTTCGGCCTTCATCGTGCGGATGTATCGGATGATACCTCGCATCACTAACATCATCGAGTTGGAGCACTTCACCGCCCATGAAATCTTCTGTCCGAGCTTCGCCAGCTCGCCAAAGACGCCGAAAGTAGCGCTACTTAAGATGGTCATAGCCACAGCAGAGACTTTACTGACCACTTCGACCCCGCAGTCGTCGTTCTGACGGATACATTCCATGCCACACTCGACGGGGTAATCCATGGGGCACTCAGTCCAGCACGTGTTGGTGGCTTCGTTCCGGTCGTAGTTACTTGGACAAATATCCATGATATGGGCTTCTCGGTAGCACGCAGTATCGGGGGACATACTCCACGTCCCCACCCAATTCCGATACGTCGATCGTACAGTGCTTTTAGCAGTGGCTGGCGTGGCAAATTCCGTGCTGAGTGATGAAGCACCGGGCGAAGGGGGCGTTGGGGTATCAAGAGACGAAGATTCCAATGAACTCGGAGGTTCTGTGGTCCATGCGCGGGCTTCTGACCCTGAGTCGATCGGTGGAGACTTTTCTTCGTCATTTAGAAAGCTCCAGTCGACCCCTTCCGAACGTGCCAAGCTGGTAATGGCGACGAGGAAACCGAATAGAAACCTTGGACGAGTCATGGTACAGTACTGCGAACTGGAGGTCTTGGTTGTGTGCGGCCAACGCAAAATGAATTCTCTCGGGGGGGGAGCCCGCTTCGGGCTCACATGGGTGGAGAGGTTTGAATCGTGCGTTCTCTTTTTATCCAAACCAACTGCAAACGTCACGTGATCGGGTAGGTATGCATAGCTGATTCTGTTGGGAACTTAAGCTGTCGGTTGTGAGCCACGACAGGATGGGGATGGACTGCCATTGAACACGGGAAGCTTAGATTTTTTTACTAACAGCCCTTGAAGATATTTCGACGCTTGAGCTGTCGGTTGTGAGCACGACAGGATGGGGATGGACTGTCATTGAGCACGGGAAGCCCAGGTTGCTTGACTAAAACCCGTGAAGATATTTCTTTAAGGGCGGGCGACTTTTATGAAACCCCAAAAAAACTACCTGTTGGTAGCTTCTGATGGCTGTGGAATAAAGCTGGGGCTTTAGCGAAGTGAAGACTCTTAGAGGGCACCTCGTCGCGTTGCAGGGCCTCGTTGTGACAGATCACCATACGGTAGTGGACTCCACTGTGGATCATAACATTTACAAGCATCCAGGTACCTACTGCACCTCAACGACTCAAGGAGCAAACACCACGGCATATAGATGTTCTCTTAAAACCCAAATCCTAGAATATGCTATCCAAATCAATCGAGGGCTAGGTAGTCGTACAGCTAACCAAATGTCATTGACGTTACACGAAGTATTAATACATGTACTATAAGGGCGGATTTATGTGCTAAGAAAAGTGTGCACAAAACGACTCGTAGTGTCAACACTACTCGTAGTTTTCGTAAAACAAAAAACAATAACTTTACTTTGGTTTGGTGCTGTAAATGCAGTGGATTTCGCGCACACCGCTCCTGTATGGCATATACTATTAGTATCTCTCCGACGAGGTAGACCTACCTGAAGTGTGATAAGTAGACCACGCTGCAATTGCCAACGTCGCTTGGGGTGCCAAGAATTTTTCATTTGTTGCGTTTACGTGATTGTTTTCGTTAGCTGTACTGTAAAATGTTTCCTAACCGCAAAATTGACAGTAAGATAGTGCGAGAGTACAGTGGGCCAACCTTCACGGGCTGTCCAAACGGGAAGCTTCTGCACAGTGCACAGTGAATAAAGCTTTGGAACTTGCCAGGCTATCCAACCAGGCTACAGTAAAATATTTGGTGATATTTTTCCGAAGCGAATGGCGAATTTTAAGTCGTACCATCGGGACGCCACCACCACCTCATCTGACGAAGGCTCAGCAGCTACATACATGTACTGTACTTGCCGCAGCAAAACACAGCATGGCGACCAAGACTGCGCCGGAGCTGTGTAGCTCGGAGGTTGCGCACATGCTAAGCTTTCATGACCATGCACTCAGTATGGAGGATATGCCACTTTGGTGAGGAGGCCTGCAAATATCAACTTTTATGAGCGTAGTGCGAAATTCTTATGTTGGATTCAAAAGGGTTAATTAGGGGAAACGGTTATCTTCATGTAAAATATCATTTCTGTTTAATATTAATCAGTCAACATACCTGGTATTACAAGTACAGCTTTAGAATATTATTATATTAATAAGTAGTATTCCAAGCATAGCAGGGTTACACTCATCAGGCATACAAATTTCAAGTCATTGCGTCCTTGGTCATGTTGGACCTGTCTTCATTATTATCGGCGTCCCGGGACGTCTCGAAAGTGCCCGTGTTGGAAGAAGCAGCATTCCGCCAGGGCCAATACCGCGACGGGAGCGTGCTCAAGTTCCGCGGCGTTGTGCGTGACGTGCAGGACCCGGAGCTCGTGCTTCTAGGGGGCCAAGCGCCGGCACTGGCGGACGATGAGGCTGTGCGGCAGCAGTTGGTCGAGCGCGTACCCCTAACCGTCACTCTTTTCCCTCATGCTAGTGACTGGGCTACATGCGCCTATCGTAACCTTTCGGTGGTCGAGTCGGAACAGAGTGATGGGCGTTCCAGTGGGAATGATGGTACTTCAACTTCCAAGGGTACCAAGCGCTCTAGTGCCGCTGTGGACGATCAGATGATCGATGCTGAGGAAGATAAACAGGACGTAAAGAAGACCAAAGCAGAGACGAAGCAGCAGCAGGAAGAGGAGAGCTTGTTACTGCCTCAAGCAGTCAACATTTACGTCTACGACGGCCAGTACAAGGACACACCTCTAGATGCCTTCAAGGTCAATGAAGCTTTCGAGTTTGTGGGTATATTGGACCTCGTGGTGCCCGGAACAGACACCAAGAACGACGACCAGAAGTCGCTGAGTGCCAAGGAGCTGGAAGAGCTGCAGATCTCTGACTGCATCGAGGAGGTGCAGCGCAAGTCCCGATCCGGCGTCGTGCTGCACTGCTGCCACGTTAGCAGCTTAGAGAGTCTGCACCACGTGCGTCCTCATGCGTCAAGCGAGTTCTACAAGCAGATCCAGGAGAATAACGTCACGCGGACCAAGTTCTGCCACGATGAGTGGAGGAAACTCGGCCAGGGGGAGGACGTGGCTGCTATGCGCAAGCTGCTGATAGACTATTTGGCTCAAGCAGTGCGTGGAGACACACTCGCCGCCGAGTACCTGCTGCTAGGGTTGCTGTCGCACGTGTATTCGCGTGCAGATCCGTCCACACCGCTGGGCAATTTGTCGCTTAACTTGTCCTTGGACAAATCGTCGACTGAGGAGCAGAAGAACCGTTTCCTTAGTGGAGTTCAGGGGGTGATGACGTCGTTGATGCCGATGGTAGCGCGAGTGGATCTGTCGCTGAAGGAGTTAAACTCGACCAAGTTCATGCCACACAAGGATTATGACCGAGAGATTCTGTTGAGTGGCGTGCTGCAAGTAGCCAATGGAACTGCGATGCTGGTGAATGAGACTGCGTTGACTGCGGGGCAGCTGAACGAACAGGGCGTCAAGAATATTGCCGCGCTGCAGTCCCTAGTCGACAAGATGCTGCTGCCCTACGACTTCCACTACTACAACATGGACTTTCCTCAGGATGTGACTGTTGTCACTGTGTCGGAGGGAAAGAGTATCCTGCCTGTGACTGTCGCCGTCCCAATTGTTGGCACCACAGAGGAACAGGCGTCTTCACTGCCTGAGGAACAGGTACTAGAGTGTTTCCGACTGTTCCTGAGTGTCTTGCGCTCGTTTGTGGTGACAATTGGCAACGAGGAAGCTGAAATGGCTGAGAAGCACTACGTTGAGTGTCGCAAGTCCGAGAAGAAAGTGGCGGTAAGTCTCGTGCTGTGATAACTGGTTAGAAAAAATTGAGGCTGATGGATATCGTTTTGTATTGCAGCTGGAAGATCTTCACCGTTGGCTGCGACTTGCTCGCCTAGTAGCTCTTAGTCGTGGGGAAGGCCACATTTCCAAGAGTTCATGGGACTGGATGCTGGAGTTAGAGAACAAACGACTTGCACGTCTACCCAACGACACCAGTTCGTGATTTCCAAGCAGGTTGGAATGGAAATTTGTTGCTCTTTTGCCCACTAAATTATGAAATCGAGTCTACCAACTCGTTGATATGCAGGTGATGAGGATCAGTCTGAAACTAACCGTTCGTCGGCGTCCATCTCTGGATAACCACGACCAAGAAGTCCTTTTCTGTGGGGAACGGAGGTACATGTATGAGATTAGGGAGGTCCGGGAGTTGAAGGAGGCAGAACTTACCGTGTGCGATGAGAAGCTCCAGTTTCTTGACGCGGATACGCATGTACTGCAGGTCGTTCTTGGGATTCAAGTCGCGTACCACGCCTCGCGCCTTCGTCGTGAGCTCCTTCATGTACAGCGCGTACTTTTCTGCCTCGGCCACTTGCATCTGCGGGTGGCGTCTGAGCACGTTACCATTGCGATCGGCTATGACATACCCCTCTACTCCCTTGTGGTTCTTGATGCGTTCGAGCGTCTCCTCCACCTCCGACATTGCTGTTCTCAAGGGTCCAAAGATATAGTAGTGTGTCGTTTAAAACGACTCGGTTTTGGGCGACGTCTCCTCAAAAGGTCGACTGGTGCTGCTAAAACTTTGGGATCAAGCCGTTATAAGCATGGCATTGCTCGACAAGGATGATTCTGTTCGGGTTTCTTTGGAGTGATGAAGGCAGTGAACACGATCTGTTGCTCCGACTCTCTTTTACCGCCGGAAAACTTCAACCACCCGAGAGTCCGAGTGCGTCTGGGTTTCATGATTGTGCGCCATCGTGCAAACACTATCACGTCTGGAGGAATTGGCATTTTACTTTGACGCAGATTGAGTCTCGATCTACAATATCAGGAAGATCTATCGATGAAGTTCACTCTTAAAGGTATCGGCAATCGCGAGTCCCTTATCCAATCCACACGTTGAAGTGTTCGTCGACGCTCACAACGTCAAGAATGCACCGGCTCAAGGTTCACCATCAAATCCAGAAATTATCCTCCGAGTCACGATGGTACGGGACTGACATGGGTGGATTTCTGACTCACAGTATTGATATCAAGTCTTTTCGATCATCTCAACACTGCAAGCCGGAAATTCTTGCTCAGTATTCCGGATGGAACAAACATCTCTCTCATCTGCAACCACATTTGCTAGCTTGGTATTGTTTCAGAATACCAAGCATAGTACAGTGAAGGCACTGCAAGAACGACAGATCCAACGAAACCTGTTTATCATTATCTTCAATCCTGCCGAAGCTATCCGAAATATCCTTACCAGTACATCCCTGTGTTGCAAGACGTTACTGGAACCTGCGTCAATGGTTTAACTTATCGAAATGGAGAACTACCAGGAACTGTTTCAATGGCGATTTTGCCACCTTGAACGCACATCACGTTTGGATGCTTCAGTCAAGCGTGGTTCTCATTCTCTTGATGTTGCTTTCCGCTACCAGTGCAGCCGGGTTCGACCTCTCCTTCTGGAACAAAGACGACTCCAGTTCTTCAGCAGATACAACACCAGGAACTGTTTCTCCAGTCGTACAGGCATCGGGATCTTCGCTATCCAACGAAGAAACCACTCAAGATACTTCCTCTTCAATCGCACAAACATCTGCATCAGATTCATCTCTCGATGTCGCTGTATTCTCCCGAAACTACTCAATTGCTACACCTGCAACGGCAACAAGTACGGTGACCTCGACCTACCGCAATTGGGTTGGGCCTTGGACTATCTCATCTGACGCTGCATGCTACCGAGAAGCGCACATTATGTCCACGTGCCCTACCGATTACGACCGCAATGACGCTACAGACACTTGTTGGGCTCAATGTCCTCTCGGCTACCCGGTTCAGTGTGGCATGGAGTGTATCCGCCAGAACGACGACTGTACGCTCGAGATATTCAACAAGATCAGCGTTATCGCTGTCACAGCTTTGGATGCTGCCTCAATGGGCATCTTCGGCAAGTTGGAGGACATGGGGAAGGGCATTAAGAGGGCGGTTAAGTGTGCCAACTCCATGATGACAGTGATCCGAGGTCTCGTTCGGTACGTCCGCAATATCAAGACGTCGGACCCACAGACGTCTCAAGCTCAGCTTCTGGCTATTCTGTACCAGACCAACAACGTGGTGACGGATATTCCAATTGCGATCACGAACTGCTTAGGAAAAACGGTCCCCGCAAGTCTCCTTACCTCGAAATATGTGCTGGCGACGTCACAGTACATTCTCTCGCAAATTTTAGCCCACGGAGCCACAATTATCTCCAGTTGGAGTCATTTCAAAGCCTTTTTAGAGGGGGCGAACTTCACAGAAGCTGCGAATGGCCTCAATTCCACCGACATTTCGTCGCTTGAATCGGGAATGAAGTCCAATTCGACGTGCGGAGCTGATTTAAAGTCGCTTCTTGATCGCACCTGGATGACGATTGATCAATACCGCCAAGAAAACCCCGATATAAGTGAAGCTGAGGTTCGACTGAAGATCAGCAATTCCGACCTTGTGCTCTACGACGTTGCCACGGTGACCAACAACTGCATGCCGTTAATGATCCAGCAATCGACGGACTCAACGGCGTATTCGTCCCGTGAAACCCTACGGAAAACGTTCGGAGTTATTATCGACAACCTCATCTCAAAGGGAACCAGCAACAACGGTACTACTCTCAAGGCAGAGCACTACACGTACAAAGCCATTCAAATGGGCCTGAATGTCCTCTCCACGAGCGGTTTCGATCAGCTGGATATCTCCACACTACTGGCAGCCTACGTCCAAACGATATGCGGACCCACACAATTCATGGGCGAGATTGACGACGGGGATGACGCTGCAACACTGGGGTTGAACACAGTCGGGAAGGCCTTCAATGGCAGCTCCAGCTCGTGGACGAGGGTGGGCGATGGCGCTGTTATCGTCAAGTTCTCGAGTCGTGATACTAAAGACGTGAAAGTGAATATTCATTCCGGAGGCGACAAGATCGACGAAGTTCTCGTGCCTGTCGGCGGGACAGCAACGTGGACAGCTAATACGACCACATTGGGCGGCAAAACACTGTATCTGGACCGTTGGCGCTCGGATTTCTTAGGTCTCCCTGGAACTGGAGGTGGGTCGCTGGTACTGTGGGTGCCCAAGGCGTCCAAAAACGGCCATTTGGAACTAAATGTGAAGCTTCATGTGAGTTGAAATGATGTTTACATGTATATGCAGCAGCCTCGCCCCCTTGGAGCCGGTAATCTGCAGCACACAACAAAAAGTTGACAACATTAAAACAACCGCTCGACCCGATGTCGGTGACATTGTCGCGTACGGCGATACCTCGAAGCGAACGGTGACGAAGTTCATCTTTGTCATGTACGCGTGTAAACAAAGGTGGCGTGGACGACGACTTGCAACAGCGGCGATGCTTCTGTGACAGAAGTTCTGTCGCTTCTAACAAGGAATTGACCGCATCAACATTGTTAACCAAGGTAACTGCGCAATCGACTGCACTTCAATGTCGGCGCTATTTAACGCAGAAGACCCTGCAACTGGAAGAAGAAAGATAAGTCCTTAGCGTACAGTGTACTAGTGTAGAATCTCACAAGGCTGTACCGAATCAGTAATAAGGTTTAGAGTGTCGATGTTCAAATGCTTGGAACGAACCGGTCGAGTTGAGAATAGCAACGACTCGTCGATAAGTAACATGTAACCAAGACAAGTGATGGGCGTGTACACAAATCCTAGATCAAGTGCTGCGCTGTGTTTCTCATAAGTTGGACGGATACGTGAGCTGCTCGGTCACAACAGGCATGCGCGGAAAGTGTGTGGTCGAACTACATGTACTGTACAGTTCGCGGCAAAGGCTCGTCGTGCAGCGCCGTACGACCCGAGGCTTCGCGGCAAAGGCTCGTCGTGCAGCGCCGTACGACCCAAGGCTTCGCGGCAAAGGCTCGTCGTGCAGCGCCGTACGACCCCAGGCTTATCGTACGGCCATGACACTGTAGCCGGCTACATGGCAACTGCCTCGGACTACACCTCTCTGCCGAGTATTTCTGCTGGGTAAATAAATGTTCGTGAGCATCGTGGCTTTCAGAGTTCCGAAACGGTTGTCAAATCGGCGTGTAGTTGTAGTTTATGTTCTCCAGTTGTCTTTAAACTTCTCATAGCCGCCCCACATGGCTAAGTAAAGCATCTCCAAGCACCACTGCGAAGTGGAGTTTTACCTGCGAAATCGACAAACAACGATTTGAACCAAGGAAGTTGATGATACCAACTTTATAAAGCTGGTTTTTAACGGAAAGTAAACCTCATAAAGCTGGTTTGTTGTCCAACGGAAAGTTTGGGACAGCCAAGAGCCTAGGAGATTGGGCTGGAAGAAGACTTCCCAACATCTGCGTCCGCAACAACATCGGTTCGGGGCCTTAATCAACACTTTGCACCGCGCTTGCTCTTCAATCTTCAGTTTTGGCATAATCTGACACCATCGTGTGATGGACTCGTTTAACACTGCTTTTGGCTTGCTCGCCGAGCGCCCAAGCAAGTTGCAATGCTGGATTTTCCGATCCCGATAGGCCATCGGGAGCCAGCAATGCCTGCCTGCACAAGTTGTGCCACAACCGCCTTCGGTTTGATCCGATCACCGCCACCAGACAACACACTGACCATCCTACTCGACACACTCATGAGCTACCGACGGGGAAGGACGAAAAGGACTTCATTCTTCGTCTTCCTGCCTCGTTCCATCTTCGTACTGTAAACTTCAATGGCAAGCTCAAGTTTCGTGCTGGTTCTACTAGCGATGATCGCCTGCCTCGCCGGCACAAAGGCAGTTGACGATGATTCAACGTCAAGTTCCTCGGTACCTCCTCCAACTGTACCGCTTGATTCCTCTTCGTTCGATACTGCCATGATGCTCGAGCGTTACGCCACCCCTTCAACTGCCGTTAGTACCGTCCGATCAACTTATCGCAACTGGGTCGGCCCCTGGAGCTTGTCATCGGATACGTCCTGCTACCGTGAAGCCCACGTCATGGATAGTTGCCCCAGCAACTTCGACCGGAACGAAGCGACAAATACTTGTTGGACCGAATGCCCAATGGAATTCCCCGTCGAGTGTGGCATGGAGTGTATCCGACAGAACAGCGACTGTGGACTGGAAGTCGCTAGTAAAGTGTCGGCATTGGCTATGGCAGTGATAGGTACTGCCACCTTCGGCGTGATCGGAGAAATGGTAAAACTGGGCAAGAAATTGACGTGGGCGGTCAAGTGCACGAATCAGTTGCTGCTGGTGATGAGAGGTATCATTCGATATGTGCGCAACGTCAAGACGGAAGACCCGCAGACGTCCCAGGAGAAGCTCCTGCTGATGCTGTATCAAACCAACAACGTCGTGACAGATTTACCTATGGCCATCTACGCCTGCATGGGGAAAAACATCCCGTCCAACCTTCGTCTGTCCCAAATTGTCTTGGCAACTTCCCAGTGGATGCTACTGCAAGCGCTCACTTACGACGACGACATCATCTCGAGCTGGAAGAGGTTCCGAGCGTTCATTAAGGGAGCCAACTTCACCGAAGCCGCGGAAGAGATCACTGAGGGAGAAATCGAGTCACTAGAGACGGCCATGCAGCAGAATTCGAGTTGCGCTGGAGACTTGAAGTCCTTGACTGACCGCGTGTGGATGACGGTAAACGAGTATCGTCAAGATAAGCCTACCATCTCGGACGACGAGCTTCGACTGAAGATCAGTGAGTCCGACCTCATCATGTACGACGTTGCTACGATCACTAATAACTGCATGCAGCATCTGATCTCCGAATCGAACGCCGAAACCGCGTACAAGACCCGTGAAGCTTTGCGTAAGACGTTCGGAGTTATCGTGAACGACCTCATCAAGTCCGGGAAAAGCGATAATGGCACGTCTTTAGATGAAAAAGCAGCCGCGTACAAGTGGATTGATACTGGTTTATCGACAATTTCAGCGTCGATGATCGACCCCACAGATCTCTCGACAGTGCTGTCCGAATACATTCAGACCATTTGTGGACCTACGCAGTTCATGGGGGAGATCGACGACGGCAACGAAGACGCCACATTGGGCTTGAACACACTGCAAAGGGCTTTCAAGGGCAGCTCGAGCTCCTGGACCAGAGTGGGTGACGGCGCAGTTATCATCAATTTCACTAGCAGCGACACAAAAGACGTGACGGTGAATATCATGTCTGGAGGTGACAAGATTGGCGAGGTGGACGTGAAAGCTGGGAGAACTGCTCGGTGGAGATCAAACATCAAGAAACTCGGTGGTAAAACGTTGTACCTGGATCGCTGGCGGCCGGGGTTGTTCGGTTTTCCAGGTACCGGAGGTGGTTCCTTGGTACTTTGGGTTCCCAGAGCGTCTCGGGGAGGCCATCTCGAGCTTGAGGCGAAGCTCAATGTGAGTTAGCTTCACATAGAATTAGGGCTAAACCAATAGAACTGTAAAAGTATCTACATCCAGAAGCAGACTCATTACAATCGTCGTTGAATGGTGCCCCAAACACAGCACGAAAGAGATGCATCCAAACTTGAAATTAATTCCAGGAAATTAATGCCACAATGTACAATTGATGCCAGAGCAATATATTTAGTACAAAAGCAGGTAAATATTGCTTGGACATTAAAATGGTTTTATCTCAGGCTTAAATAATTCATGGCTAAAATTAAACAAATAAAACAAAAACACGGTTAAAATTGTTTTTGTATAAACCATGGAAACCGTGGTTTCTGCTTAAACATTTGGGTAAAAGTTTTTATTTTTCACAATGAACTCGGGCCTTGGCAACCCAGAGCTTGTCCATGCTTCTCAGTGCCGGTGGATATGAGGCACCTCCAGGACAATACCCACAATATCACCATGCTGTTGTAGAAGAAATGTTGTAGAAGAATACTCAATCGATAATTATGCAGCCTCTAGTTGCTCAGATATGAAGCACTCCACTGTTGACAGCCTATACCGGTATCTGCATGTACTGAAATGACCTTTCAAACTTTGTACTAATTTTCCACAGATTTTCCAAAATCCATTACAGATGTAAAGTAGTGTCAAAAATACACTTCGCGGTCTGTCCAAAATATATAGGAGTGTCAAAACTACACTTTGCAGTCAGAAACCGTGTCCAAAATGGCATCGCTGTTGCGCCGACCGG
>LGSM01000330.1:0-36350 GCA_001314345.1 Phytophthora multivora
CTCGCTCTCGGTCGAATTTCTTTTAAATAATGAAAGGCAGTTTGACGTCTACATGGTTCACTTGGGCTGACGTTGCTATGGTACACAACTACTGTACTGGGATGGCATTTACTAGTAGTAAATTGCAGAGAATGCTGCTTCGAAGGTGACTTGTATTGTAGCAGGATTTTAACCGTCAAAATTCCAGGAACCAAGGGGTTAAAAATTTACCTATTTCGTTAAAAAAAAAACTTTTGTTTTACATGGCATAGCGTAAATTTCGGGTGCCACATTAATCCAGCGAGCAATTCGATCCTCATTTATCAAGTTTCATCATTTATTGGGCGACTTTCCTGCCCCTCCGAACGCACAAAGGCGATCGAATTCTTCGTCCAGCAGCTCTAGCGGCAGTTCAGCGTCTATGACACTGAAAAACTCGAGCGTTTCGTACGAAGTCGCTATTATCCAGAACGATTGACCGTCTACAACGATCTGCTCCGCTGACTGTCGATGCATTCGCCCCTTGTTCTCGAACGAATTGTTCACCTCCGGAAAGATACGCGCATCTCCCATGGAAATATCTCCAGCATCTGCGGATTGTTCGCGTAGGAAAAGCGCGTTGGGATCGTCGTTCAGCTTCAGCGGTGGAATCCCTGACGGATATTCTGCGGATATTTCGACATCAGCTTCGTGTAGACATCGCGAAGTCTGGTACGTGGCCAGATACTGGACAAAACACTTCATGATGCTGGTTTTCGGATCGGATAAATGAAGATCATCGCCAAGAATGACACCTCGAAGACGGTCAAGCGCAACTGAATAGCAGACGAAGCGACTGGGAAGTCGGAATTTCTCCATTCGATCGTGAAGTAACTCTTGCGAGGTTTTCAAGTACGTTTCGAGGTGTTGAGCGCTAAATTCTGCGAGATCTTCGACGCTGCGTTGGGTGACATTGTCAGTCAAGTGCTGGGCCCACTCTACAGCGTTGTTTTGCAGTTTTCTTTCAACCAGGAAGGCCAATTGGAGCTGTGCGTTGCCGTGTGAGATGATCAGAAGCGCGTGACGCTTCGGGTATTTGCCATGGCGAGTGAATCGGAAGTCGTGAAGCTCGAAGATGTCGAAATGGGCTGATCCTTCACCTGATTCCATAAACAGATATTAAAAAAAAGACTGAAGATTTTAACGTGTTTCAACATGACGTACTGCTTCTGAAGTCCGAAACAAACTGGTCAACTAGCAGCCACTGGGAAAGTAAGCGAAGGAAATCACTGCGGATAGTTGAGTAAACGAGTTGCTTCCTGTACAAAAGGAAAAAAACATCACAAACTGGTAAGATAATTGTTTATTTTACTGCTGTAAATACTTACCGGTAGAAGATGCAGCGTCCAATGACGGAAAACTGTTCACAAAACGGTCAGATATCGCTTAGGACGCGAGGATTACGACTGTACCTGTTGATTTGGTGTTAAATCGCCGAATGGCATGTCCAGGACAGCTAATTTGGCCTTCGGGGAGTAAATACACAGTCAATGTTCCAACACCATTTATTATACCAATAAAAGACAGATCGTACCATCGTTTCCAGTGGATAATTCACTGCAGGAACGCGACCGTCAAAAGCGAAATGGAGACTAGACCCAAAGCTCAAATCTTTGTGAATAACGGAGAAAATCCCTTTGAAGAAGGCGTCAAGCTTAGCACTGAGAGTCGAGGAGTTGATGGAAAATCCATCACGACGGCGCCACTGGCCGAGCTTTGCGTCTGGATATCCGAACAAACTCAAGAGCAAGTCGCAGCTTGACCGAGTGTAGTACTGTGGCATTGAAAGCTTAGTAAGCGAAGTAAATATCCCATCGAAACTTCGAATATCCGTGCCTGGATAATAGATTCTGGGATATCTGCGGCGAAAACCAGTGCGTACAGCACTTCGTAGATATTGATAAATCCCACAATCCCAGTGGGTCCATGCGTAGATCCGCCCCCAAATCGTGCGAGTCGCAGCGATTCTCCACATAAAGAGGTTGTAGCTCCTACTGCTGCAGCTAAAACTCCTCTTAAATCCAACCAATGGATACTTTTAGAGCTTGGTTGGCAAGTTGAGAAGCAGCCAACGGCGTTTCCACTGTGTACGTAGTGGTAAAGCAAGTTGTCTTCTCCTTCTTCCTCAGTCGTATCCAGAAACAGCACCTCCATCTTTATCCGATATAAAAAAATCCTCGTGACCCGACGCTTCAGAGCATAAAATCCTATGGTGATCCACGATCAAGTCGACTGGCGAGACTTGAAGGGCTCCTTGGCGTTGGATGTGAGTCTTATCGAGTCGATCTTCTACAACCTCTCAAAGGTTCACGACAAGCAGCAGCGTGAACGAAAAGAACGTCTAAAATCTCCCCCTTCCGACCCAAAAATCTCTAAAAATCCAAGTAAAAACCAGCTCGACAACGAGATGTTCGCTAAAGCTGACGTGCTCAAAGCGCTGGAAAATGCCCAAGGTTATCTCGACAAACGTCCGTGGCTGCGAGTGCTTCACACTCGACTTGCATGCGTCTCATTCGAGAAAGAAGGAGAAAATCTACAGAATTTCGTGCGCTATCGCCAACGAGACCGGAATATCTACCTAAAAGATGTGAGAAAAACACTTGAAACCATCTACGCCGACGCCAAAGTCTCCCTAGAGGTGGAAGAGAGGCACAAGCGCTTCTTGGCTCAAGCTCGCGCCATATCTCCCTGGTGTGTTCGAGACTTAAAGTGTCTACATCCTTCCCCTGCTCAGCTTTACAAGGTCCACGTACTCCCCATTCGCCCAGTGACAGAGGAAGAGCTACAAAGACAACGGGAATGTGTGTTAACCCATGCTCGAGCGGTGGTTAATGCTGCGGTGGGGACAGTTCTGGATAAACTACTGGCTCCTGCTCTCACTCGACCACTTACGACTGCTAAACGCACTGAAAGACGGCCAAGAAGTCCACACAAAGCTCAAGCAAGAGCTAAACGGGAGCAAGCTGAACGTGATGCGCAGATAAAAGCTTTACGACTGGATATTCTGGCTCCTACGGCAGTCCTAGCTCCAGTTGACGTCTCGAAGAAAGGCAAAGATCAAATTGTTCTAGTTATGATGCACTTAGCGACTGTGGAAGCTCAAGGAGACACCCGTTTGGCTCGGAAGTTACTTGACCACAACATCGTACAATCCGGAATTCACCGTGCTGCTGAACAGGCTAAACGCCTTGGAATCACTGAGCAAACGTGGGAAGTAGTGAAGCTCTGGCGTGAACTTTATCGCACTTCGACTTTACAGGCGCTAGAAACATCCATTCATGGATAATTTAAAAAAAATCTTAGATAAAATCCAATCTACTCTAAAACCTCCCGAGCGATCGTGAGCGCTGAGCGTCCGTCTCTTGTATAGTTAACATCCACGTCAGTTCTAGACAGGAGGAACGTCACAACTCGAACTTGTCGGTGCCCAACTGCCACCATCAGCAGCGATTTCCCAGACCCAAAATCCTCCGTAACGGTCACAGATACTTCTAATTCGTCGATGAAGAAGCGCATTTTAGCAACATCTCCACGTTTACAGGCGCTAAAAAGTTCCACTTCGAGTTGAGGATGCAGTGACATGGTAGAACCCGAAGGCGTCGCGGTTCTACTGCCCGATTCGGTCGTTTTTTGGCCGGATGAACTGTTGCTCACAACATCCTGTAGCCATTTGCGTCGGATTTCCTGGAAACAAGCGTCATGTCCACGCAATAAAGCCACTCGCCAAGCTGTACGGTCCTGTAGGTCCTTGACAGTCACATCCGCTCCAAAAGCCAGTAATCGGGTCACAGCATGGAGATTTCCTCTTGCTGCAGCGATATGGAGAGGGGTAAAACCCAAAAAATCCGTCGCTTCCAACGGAGCATGAGGAGCTTTAGCCAGTAAAGTCTCCAACACAGCCATGGCGTGTTCTGCTTCTTCTTCTGCGGTAGAATACGCACTACGGTAATGGTGTGCGTGGTGTCGAGTCCAAGGGAACCGTTCTCCCTCTTGTACTACCTCGATACCCACAAGAAGAGCTTCATGTAGTGCGGTACGTTGTGTCCAAATATCCCGTTCTGCACCGGTGAAAATCTGAGGAAAAAGCTGCAGGAGCTTGGCTACGACCGTTTCCAATCCACGACGAGCTGCTTCGTGGAGTAGTGTACGCTTTCGGCCAGGTAGAACGGGATCTACGAACAACGCAGTCGTCATAGCGAGTAGATACATGGCTACACGTTCGTAACCGTTCAGAACTGCGAGAGATAAAGGTGTCAACCCCTTCGAATTCACAGCGTACACGTGGTCAGGAGCTGTACGGAGCATTTTCGGTAAGAGAAGAGTCACAACTTCCAAATGTCCACATTTGGCTGCAAGATGGAGAGAATTATTCCCATTTGGACTCGTCATCGTTATATCTGCAGGTTCTGGATCACCCGTCATGGATGGATAAAATCCATCTAAAATATCCACCACCGCATCCACATTACCGCGACGAGCTTGTACCAGTAGATCTCCGTCCTGCATTGCGCGTTCCCGTGCAGCTTCCAGTCTCCCGAGAAATCCTCGAGATATTCGGGTGATATTGATCGCACAGACCCACCCACGCTCATTTGCTCGCTGCAATCCACGTCTTTTTGCGCGTTGGCGGCCTAAAAATCCGCGAACGACGCGTTGAATGGATAAAACACACGCAATTCGCACTGCCAGCTCTTCCGATCGCCGCATTTTAGCCACAAGCGCCCGTTGCAGCATCCCGCGCACTAAACTTTGCATCCGAGCAGCGCCACTATGGCCCCGTTCTTGATCTGTACGAACCCGAGCTTGAGCTAAAGCTTTGGACGCTAAAATTCGGCATTTTACGAAGCTCTGAAGCTTAAAAGCTGCTTGATGTTCCCGATGGAAGCGAAGTGCTCGAACTCGACATCTCGCCTTGAATCCGAGGAAGAATCTGGATAATATCCGAGCCAGCGTCTGCTTTCGAGCTTGTTCCCTGTGCAGAATCAGTTTTACCACCATCCAACGAGCAATACACGCTCTCCAAGCGCTTTGAATGATTGATACACAGCGCTGCCGTCGTTCGAAATGATCCAACGCTCTCAGTTTGGATAATATCCGACGCGCACCCCATACTCGATAGGCACTCTGGATTTTAATCGCGGCGTTGTTCTGCTTGAGATTTAATCGCACTCGTCGATCTTTCTCCCCCATCACAATTGCTGTGCCCTTAGTGACTTGTAACAAGCTGCCACGGATCCTTTTCCGGACTAAAAGCTTCTGTCGGATACCACGGAATTGTCGGCGTAAAACAAACCCTCGTCGCACTCGTTGGATAATTACAGCGGCTTCAAATTCACGCCGAGCGCGTTCTCGACGGATTTCACTCAGAGATTTCATAAACGCCCGTTGTTCACGAACCAGAGCGAGTGTTTGCTGTGCAGTGGGGGCAGATTTTACGTGAGCGTACGGCGATTTAGCTTCCGGTTCCTCTTGATTATCCGTGGATTTTATCCTGGATAAAGTCTCTCGCGCACGCTCTTCAGCCCATCGTGAAGCTTCAGTAGGACGAATGGATGTTTCTTGGGTTAACGGATCATATCTAGGCAACGGAACAGCTGTCGTTACCACAGAGACGATGGTACTGTACGTGCATCGTCGAGTTCCGAAGTAGAGACTTGGCGTGAGGTTTAATCCCTGATTAACCGTCACAATCTGCGCTTGACGAAGCTCTTCTCGAGCTTGTAGCCACTTGTTCTTGGGATCCGTCAACAGAAGCTTCGAGCCATTGCTCTCGGCCATTTGGATCCGAAGTGAAGTGACGAGTGCTTAAACCGGACCGTCGGTTCAAACTAAAAGGGCCCCGTAACGTCTCGAGCTCTGTTAAAGAGTCGAAAATGGCCTTGGAAGACGAGGAATCTCGGACGGAGGACGAGGAATTGGAGCTGGCACTGCAGAAATCGCTATGTACGAAGCGCTTTGAGGCTCTGGATGATTTAAGGAACATTTATCTACCAACGACACAACTTACAACATCCAACGTCATTTCGACTGTAGTGACGGCGCTTGTAGTCCGGAATTCACGTCAGAAACGAAGTAAATTACTTACGTCTTTTTCGACGAACCAGGAGCATCGGGAGACGGTATACGGAGCTCCCAAGTCTCTTTCTGCTCGATCGAATAAAACACGGAAAGGCACGGCACACCAAGCTCAATTACCGACATTTCGACGTAGTTTACCGTCGCTCTCGATCCCTACGACTCGCTTACATCGCGAATTACTACTGGAACGAGACGCTTTTATGGCGCAATTGACTAAAGAGAGAGAGGAGAAACATCAGCTGGAAGCTTGGGCTGCTACACGTATTCAAGCTTGTTATCGAGGCTTTGTTAGCCGCCCAAGGGCTGTTGCGTACGCTCGAAGGATGAACAAATTGGCCTTGAGAAGTGTCTCCACTATTCGACTTGATGTAAGTGTTGGATATTTTGATTTTTACCTTACGCAAAAAAAAACTTACTTTTTTACTTATTTTCTTGGTTTTAGCTAGCGGATATGCAGGAGAATCTACGTCTGCGTGGGAATTTATCACAAGAAGAGGCGGTAAGTAAAGACACAGCGATGTGGAGACAAGGAGTTAAAGCTCGATCTCGACGCAAGAGGGATATTAAAAATCGCCACGAAGAGCGTCAAGCTGCAGTTATACGTATACAGGCTTGCGTTCGAAGATTACTCGCTAAAATCGCGTACCGCCATCTCGTGGCAAGAACGCGAGATGAGAACCTCTTGGTAGCTGTTGCCAAGATCCAGGTAAATATCCGCCTTTTATCTTTTGGATGATATGAAAAATCGCTAATAGTTTTATGGTTCTATGTAGAGTATCTACCGAGGATATCATCTTCGTTCATGGATCCATAAATTGGTGCCCAAGCTCCGGTATAACGCTGCAGTTCAGATCCAGACTCTTGTCCGGTTCGTAGATAATTGTTTTCGGATTTTTACTTTTATCTACTCGACTAATTAGATGTTGAAAAATGCCTATCAGAGGCAGTCAGGCTCGTGAACGAGTATCTATGCTGCGGTTTGAGCGTACCTGTGAAGAAAGGCGAAGTATCGGCCTTGCTTTCCCGTTTAAATGGGGGAATCGAGCGTCAATAGCCCACGGAAACCTCAGTAACCTCACGTCCGATACCCCTCGATCTTCTCTTCGAGTGTTGTACGAGAACCGAAAGTCTCGTGCTTCTCTCGAGTTCAAGACGGGCAAGTGGAAAGAACAAAGGAGTTTCCTGCGAGTTTACGTACGTTCGAAGTGGGTTTTATTTCGTTAATTATTGTGGATTAACCGTGGATTTTACAGAACGTATCCCAAAAACTGGTAGCACGTCGTGCCCGCCTGGTACATCGCTGGAACTGGACCAAGACGGTTGTGCTGGATAAACGGCGCCAACGACGCGTCAAACGGATAATCTCAGCGTTTTCTTCCTTGCCTTCTTCAACTAGAGCGAAGAGCGCTAGTAGAACTACACAGAGGAGACAAAGCAAGATCGTTAGAGAAGTATCGCCAGCAAAAAGCCCCCAGCACTAAAACACGTTCAGCAGTTGAAAAATATCTGCTCATTTCTGATATGGAGACGGTGGTGGCGTTTTGTACCCCAACGTTCGACACCACAGTACTGCGTTCCTCGTGTACACCTCATCATCTTGCTTTTCAAGCTCAAAAAGTGGCTGTAAAAGTGGAAAAATCCAACTAAAAATCTGGATAAAACAGTCGCTCCCGTGGACATATCGTTGAGATTTCGCCTCGGTTTAGAGCTGGGATCTCCAAACAGTTCCAGAAGAAGAGCATCAACTGGAGTAACAAGACGCTTGTAACTCCCAACGCCACGTACGAGAAGCCAAACGGGAAGGAGAAGATGTAGATGTGGAAGAACGAGAAGAGACAGAAGAACAGCGGAGGGAAAAACGTCTGCGAGAGGCGAGTGCGGACGACGACGACCGAGAACGACTCGCCCACGCACATGATCGCCATGACGCCAAACGCCAGCAGACGGTCCTTGTAGAGCTCAAAGAGGAAGAACAGCACACCCAGCTACAGAATGAAGCGGTTAGGTTCTTTTCACAATGGGAATTGACGATCATAACGTTACCAGAACTGGTACAAACACGAGCGACTGCGTGCAGAACGTTGACACGAGATTGACGACTGGAATTTGAAGTTGCTGTCGATTCTGGAAGAGGCTTGCGAACAGTAACATCTGCTTCTGGGTCTCCATCAGCTCGAAAGCAATCAACGCGGTGACGGCAAGGAACAGGAACAGGATCACGTGCAAGATCTTGATCTTGAGCACGAGAAGCTTCAACCACTGCAACCAAAAGAAACTCGAGTTAGTATTGATTCCTTCTATCCAGGATAAAATCCGACTAACACCCACAGTTTGTGCTGCTGAATCTGGATTAAATACCCCGTAACTCATATCCACGATGACGAGATTATCCTCTCTCATTAAAACTCCTTTGGCGCCAAAATGCTTCAACAACTGGTTTTTCACGATCGTATCGTATCCAATCACTCGGTCCCGTATCCACCCCCACAGCGACAATTCATTGAACCATTTCAACTTAAAGCACTGGGATTTCCTGGGCAGATAAAGTGTATCCATCGTCACATCCGGTTGAAGAGCGTCAGCATGTTCCAGTAAAGCTAAAAGACTCTTCTGTGGAGCGTAAATGAAGCTCAGACTTGCATCCAGTTGCCCCACAGCTCTTGCAGTATTATAAGACGGACTATCCACTGAATATGAGCTAACTGGACCCGTTATGAGGCTCCAATCAGCCGATTCAGCGTCAGGTAGAATCTGAATCCGAAGAAGATGTAAACGCTCATCCTGAAGGTTCTCGGGGTGCTTTGGAGACAGGAGAAACTGCTCTAAGCAATCAATATGACCCCCTGCACTGGAAAAGCTAGTATGTAGCAAGAAAAACAGCAGAAGGAGGTGTGCAGCAGCCACAAAAAGCAGCATCTCGATCCTCTCCCTATTCTGACAGAAAACAAAATCAATTAATTGACAGCCCACAGAAAGCGTTACTGGGACAAGTTGATATGTATGTGTAGCTAAGACACAGGGGGATATCACCTTGACACTTAGAAGTCTCTGCATCCAACGGGTGACGTGCACGTAGAGGCGGAAGTTGACCTCCTCCAATTCAACCATTTTCTGATTCTAAAACTATAAAATTTGTAAAAAAAAAAAAAAAAAAAAAAAAAAAAACTCAAAAGTTGTCCATTTTGGTGATCGACATATCTTCCACTAAGTTCGATTTCTATCTGTCGTAAAAGTCTCAAGTGGCCTGCCTCTAAATGGAGCGAAGTGTCGAGACTTCCGTGCGTTCCAAGCGCAAAGCTGTGGCCCCTGCTGTCTCCAGCAGCAAACGTCGTCGTGCGCATCCTCCAGCGTCTCCTTCTGCGGCAGTTTCAGCTTCTTCTGGCGCTCAGAAGCCCCGCCCCAAGCTTAAAACGCGCCAATCAGGCAACTCAGACCGCAGTTTTAGGCCTAAAACCCATGATCCAAGGCCCATTAAGGAGAGGAAACCGAAGGCTGTAGAGCAGCTGACGCTCTTCAGTCGCTACTCTGACCCCTCCGTGCAGAGTCCGCTTTCTAGACCGATTGACACGTCTAGAGTCACCGACTATTACCCTACAGGAGCTACTTTACTGGAGACGCCACCGTCGCGACGCCATAGAGAGAAACCTGCTCCGTTGACAATCCATGGAGGAGTAGAAGGGGCTGTGGACTTGATGACTTCCGACGTAACGAGGCTGGAAACTGTGGAAGGAGACGGAATTCTCGAGACTTTGATGCGGTCTACGACCCCCAGGGTTAAACGCAGATTCCCATCGGAAGATGCGCTTACAGACAGTGAACAGAGAGACCGAGAGGCCTTGAGAAGACGACGGATTAAACTCAGAAGCCAGTACTCGGCTATGAAGGAGGAACAGTCAGTTCAAGTGGCGAATGATGCAGATTTTAGAGTTCCTGAAGTTGAGAGGACTTTGTTTCAAGATGAAGCTGCAGTTTTACCCAGTGAAAAGATTCAAGTGGAAGAGAAGGATGAAGAGCGTGCACAGCTGGAGGAAGAAGCCGCAGAAACGGATGAGGAGACGACCGAGAGCAAAATTAACCGCCTCGGAAAGATCATGCACTTGAACTGGCGACAATTCTTCCTGTGCCTTGTGGCAGGAGCTCTGTTACTGTGTGGAATTGTTGTGGCGGCACCTTTCGTGAAGAAATTACTGGAATCACCGCTTCCTTACTGTGATAGTGACTGGATCGAGGCGAACGAGGGTTCGTTCGTACTGGCTGCCCCTGCAGATCATTTTGACCGATCGAAGGCGTTGCAGCCGTTTATTTCTACCACCAAGGCAGTGCAAACGTCTGGAGCTGCATGCCAACCGTGTCCTGTGTACGGCAACTGCCTCAATGGCTCAGTGATTTCGTGTGCGCCGCCGTATGTTCTTCAGTATGGGTTGTGTAAGGAGAATCCGGAAGTTCAAGAGAGTTTAGACCATCTTGCGCTCAGTATCCAGCAATTCGTCGTCCAGAAGGCCGCTAAGAGCGTGTGTGATGACATTTCGTTGTGGAACTACGTCAATGGCGATGAAACGGAGCCTGGGAGCGGCCTGATGGCTTCAATTGAAGTTCGGCTGTCTGATGTTCAAGTGTTCGTAACGAAGACGATTTCATTTGGCAAGGCTGCGTCATCGTTGCCTCGTGACTACGTGTTCAATCGAGCTATGGACATGGCACTGCGTGGCCTGAAAGATATTTTCGTGACCGAGGATCACACGCAACTGGTTGTGGGAGGAAGTGTCGTGCCGTGGTCATGTCGAGCTAAGCACCAACTGTACTCTTACATGAAGCTTATCGCTCTAGCGGTGGCATTGGGTACAGCTCTGGTTTTTGGGTACCGACAGTTCCTCCTGTATCGCACTGAGCGTGAACTGGTCGATCGGTTCATGAAAGAAGTGCGCTTTTTCCTGTTGGACAGGACGAGGAAACCCAGTCATTTCTACCCTGCGGATCATTTACGAGATGATTTATTCGAGAAACAATCAGTGCAAGACCGAGCGTGGCTGTGCAAGTCCGTCTGGCCTAAAGTTGCTGCTGCTGTGAAGGAAGACTCGCGGATTACCTCGCGGTTGATCAAGTACGTGTTTCAAGTGCGGTATTTTACTTGTAAGCAAATGGTTACTGACGTTTTTTATTTTTATGACACAGAGTGCGGGGTGAAGATCTCGTTGTGTGGGAATGGGCCTCGTCATCTTCTCCAAGACGAACCGGAGCGAGTCGAGGCCGAGTGTACCGCGCACTGCCAAAGCCTCTAGGATCCATTAGCCGCAGTAAACCAGGGCAAGTGCGCCAACGTAAGAAATCTGGTCGATCTGGGTAGTCACTTTAAAGGTTTTTTTTTTTAGATGAATTTTGGAATGAATTTTGCCTTTCAAATTGAAACAAATAATTTTTCTTAAAGGGGGGGGGGGCAAAGTAGTTTGCAAAATATTCTTGAATTGTACCCCCCAGGACACTTCGGAATTTGCCGTCTCTTCATCACCATGGCTGAATCCGACCGTGTTGTGAAACGTCAACGCCTGGAAGACCGCAACGTGTTGGCTATCAAGCCTTTAGTGCCCCCCGCCTGCGTCCTGGAAGAACTGCCTGTGACTCCGCAGGTGCACGATCTGGTGGACGCCACACGCGCAGCCGTCTCTCGGATCTTACACGGCCACGACGACCGTCTAGTGGTGGTGGTGGGTCCTTGCTCCATCCACGACGTTGCAGCTGCAATGGACTACGCAAAGAGACTGAAACCTCTCGCCCACGAGCTTGAGAACGAGCTGCTGGTCATTATGCGGACGTATTTCGAGAAACCCCGCACGACTGTGGGCTGGAAGGGTCTGATCAATGATCCGGATCTGGATCAGTCTTTCAAGATCAACAAGGGCATCCGCACTGCTCGTAAACTACTGCTGGACGTCAATTCCGTAGGAATTCCAGTGAGTTTGGAGTTCCTAGACACTATTTCGCCCCAATTCACTGCGGACCTCGTGTCTTGGGGGGCAATTGGAGCTCGGACAACCGAGTCCCAACTGCATCGGGAATTAACCAGTGGCTTATCGATGCCTGTCGGGTTTAAAAACGGAACTGGAGGCAACCCGAAGGTGGCGGTGGATGCTGCAGTGGCGTCGTCTCAGCCCCACAACTTCTTGGGTTTGAATGAACACGGCTTGGCGTCGATTGTCCGTACCAAAGGCAACAAAGACGGTCACGTGATTCTTCGCGGAGGATCAAATGGACCGAATTACGAGAAGGAATTTATTGACGAAGCTGTGGAGATGCTGGCAAAGGCGAAGCAACCGACCAAAGTGATGGTGGACTGCTCGCACGGCAATTCCCGTAAATTACACGCCAACCAGCCGAAAGTTGCGAGCTATTTGGCTGGTCTTGTGGCCGAAGGAGAGGAGAATTTGCTGGGGGTCATGATTGAGTCAAATATCGTGGAAGGGAACCAGTCGCTCGGTGACGACCCGTCCAAGCTTGTCTATGGCAAAAGTATCACGGACGCGTGCATTAACTGGGAAGACACAGCCAAAGTGCTGAAGGAACTCGCTGCGGCTGTCATCAAGCGTCGTGAAGCCGTGAAATAAGCCGCCCAGAAGTCATAAACTTTAACACTTTAGCATAAAAGTTAAAAAAAAAAAACGATAAACTAAGTCGGCAACGTAACATCTCGCCAGTCGAGTAGACGACATCTGACTCTTAAGTTGCGCTAATGATTTATAATGTTGCGTGAAGACATGGCGGTGTCTGCACGACGCCACACCGAGACTTTGCACGTCCGTCTTGCACGTCATGGCGGACCTGACGCCGCCGCGACTCAGCGGAACCATCTGGAAGCGCAATGCGGGCCTCCTACGGGCCTGGCACAGCCGGTAGTGGCCGCTGTGGGTGGGTGTCTAGCTATTGAGAGGGAGTCTGACCGTGTGTATTTTTATTTTTTTATTTAGGGCGGCTGAGGTGACGGCCGAGGGTATTTTATTATACAAGAAGAAAGCAGATGGGTCTGTTGTCGTATTTTTCTTATTTTTATATACATTTACTTGGCTAATATTTGTGTTTTTAGGGGGAAAACCAAGGAGATCGACCTGGTCAAGGTGAGACCTGACCCAAGTGCAGAAATTGATGAAAAAAGAAAAACAATTATTTTAATTTATGTATTTTCTTTCTAGGCGACATTTGCTGCATCAATTGTGCAATCGAATGGATATTACCACTTCGAACTGCAGTACGGACCCAATCAAGCATCCATTGGGTTCCCGACAGTTCAAGAGGCTCGACTGTGGCTCAGTGGCATGATGGAAGCAGCAGGTAATACCGATTTCGAAGAATATCAACAGTATTTCGTGCTAATTAATTCTCTTGATAATTGTAGATGAGAACAGCGCTGGTCGACGAGCGTGGGTAGCCAATTTGCGGCGGATGGTGACGCTAAAACTGCGTGATCGACGGGAATTGGTCCCCGCCATGGCAGACAGAGACTGGTTCAGCGAGTGGAACTTCTGTTTGCGGTAAGAAATTTATTTTCCCGTTTTTTTTTACAGCTCTAATAACTCTTCTGTATTGTTAGGTCACTGAAAAACGATCGAGAACCGTTTGTTGCGCGTCAAAGACGACTGCGACGGCTGCACACGGTACGTCTGTCTTGAAAAGAAAAAAATGATTTTGGCCATTATTTTGACGGTATTTTGTTTTGTTTTTAATAGATCTGGTTGCAATTCGAGTTGTTCACTGAGATTCTGGCGGAAATCTTCTTCTCGTCCGTTCAACAACGAGATGCACAAGGTCTCGCGCGGATTGAATCCTTTGAACGAGCAGCGAGCGATTTCGCCCTCAGTGGCGGCCAACGGACGGATTTCTCCCACACTGCACCGGCCAACCTAGCTCCTCACCCGAGCTTACTGTCCACAGCGTCGACGTCATCCACTGTCTCGTCAATCCACGGCAACGATAGCGACGTTGGAGTGAATGCTCCGAACACGCGACGTGACGATGTGGACGAGATGAAACTCGCTGGGATCCACTTGGAATTCGCTTCTAAAAGCTGGCAAGGACACAAGCGCTTGTCCAAGGAAACGGCTTTGTTTGCCAAGTTCCGGTCTCTAATTGAGCTTTTCCTGTCGGAAAGCGCGTCGGAGAACGGGAAAATCCCGTCTTCTCTTCTATCGGTTCTCTCCAAGCTCCCGTCTTTCCCGTTGGTTTCTGCCTTTTCCATCCGTGGCGTGAGTGTCGTGGCGAGAGCGGAGCCTCTACGAACCGAGAAGTCGACGCTTACGACGATAGATAATCGAGATCTTGCTGGGTTAACAGTGGCGCTTCGACAAGCCAAGATGTTGCGGTATTTCCCGTACGAAGAGCTCCCGGAACTGGTTGTTCGGAAATTACCGGGAAATGCAGCGCCGACGTTGGTTCGAGTACATCCTCGGTATAATAATGTGCTGGTGAACTCCCTGCGGTCTTCAATGATGCATGGAGTATTAATTCGTGCAATGAGCGACACAAACCGAGTGGAAATCCTGTCTGCTCATGATGTTCAAGAGCTGGTGGGGGTGAAAAGGCCTCAGTGGGTCCCGTACTTGGATCTGGTGTATTACCAGTTAGACACCGATCCTTCTCCTGTCCAGAACGTGGCTGCAATGGAGTTTCTACTAAAATCTGGATATCCAAGTCCATCATTGACTGGAGACATAGTGATCGCAGTTGATACCGAGAAGAGCAAGTTACTACTGGATCTACCGGAAGCTTTCGTGAAGAAACACGATGTGGATATCCACCCGCTGGTCCGGAAACTCCAGAGTCTCAAGAAGAACAGCGCCATCTTCGCGTTAGCAGCCTCCAGCCCCACATTCACTCACTCTCAAAGTCACACAGTGGATCCAAGTGTCCACGTGGCAAGGGAATACGAAGACGCAGTGAAGAAGCTCTTCGTCCAGCACATGAAGGACTTTTCAGCGCAACTTGTTACCCTTGGAGACGCTCCTGAACGTCCAACGTCCAGCTTTGGAAGACCAAGAGCTCCCACTTGGAGCCAGAGTCAATGGAGTTCCTCTCGTGCACGCTTGACTCGCTCCAACACCATATCATCCATGCCTCGACCGGAAGATTTATTCTCTTCTGCAGTGGCTCCCGACTTTCAACGCTCTGAATTCGCACCAATCTCCCAACCCCCACTACGTCGACGAATGTCTTCCTTAAGTTCGATGGCTCAAACGTTAGGAGCTGGCGGGTCAGATACCAACGCTGGGACGTACGTGATCGACACTCTCCATCTACGTCAAGCCATGCGAGAAGGAGGAGTGAATGTGCGCTTCTTGCCGTTGGTTTTCCAGTACTTAAACCGTCGGGATCAACTCGGTGTCCAAGTGCTCGTAGCCAGCGAGATCGTCGCTCGATTAGCCAAGAACCTCTTCCGCTATCGCCTGCTGAACGAAGACACAAAGAAGAGCCGCTGGAAGTCGCGGAAGTCTCGACTGATCC
Organism: Phytophthora multivora; assembly: GCA_001314345.1. Taxonomy (NCBI): domain Eukaryota; phylum Oomycota; class Peronosporomycetes; order Peronosporales; family Peronosporaceae; genus Phytophthora; species Phytophthora multivora. Next base: position 15,583 of record LGSM01000330.1, read on the forward strand.
AGTTCATTGACTCGATTCTGCACGGGCTTTTCCACAAGAACCTCCAATGTCCCATTCAAGAGTGCTCTGGAGACCAATTCTGGGATGTCGATGGCCCGATAATGTACTCTCTCGGGGTCTTTTCAACGAGCTTTGCCATGGACCCAAAGGCTCAGAAGGAAGTGGGGGGAAATTGTCTGGACAAGTATCGAGATCTGCTGAAAGTGAACCCGCCGATTCTGTTCAATAGTTTACTGCACGTCTTCCAGGCTCGATTGACCAAGTCGATCCTGCCGGAACTGCGCGAAAACCGGTTTGTGTCGGTTCCGTTCTTACGGTCGGAGGGCGATCTCACGTTCAACTACGAAGAAGACGACCCGAAACTGGCGCTGAAGATCCATCAAGACCTGCTCTGGAGCCATTTACAGTTCTTCCGAGTGCAATTTGACGCCTTGACGCCGGAATTACCGAGGCAAAACCAACGTAAACCGACAGAACCGACGACGTGGACGCAATATTACCGGACATTAGCCCAGATTTTCCGCCAGAATCTGAATCTCCCGACGCTTTCTCGCTTGGAAAAAGCCATCCATTCGTGGCAAGACGTGACAGCTGTTCGAGCGCATTTAAGCCTCGCACTTCGAGCTGCTGCTGCGTTCCACCCGTCCGAGAACAGCAAGACGTCGGCTATTATCCGAGAACACTGCAGCTTCGCTTACTTACGAATGGCTTCCAGTAAGGCTTTATTCCCCATTGAGTACAAGCTGGCTTTACGCTGTCTGGAACTTGTCAGTGCGGGAGAAGAATTGGCCACTGCGATGGAAAGTTCCGATGAATTACTGGAGTGGCTGAGGTTCTTCTATCGGCCAGCGAATCCCTCTCAGTTTCTTAAGGGATCATCTTCTCATCCGGTGTATTCCATCCAGTACTCAACGGATAATGAGTTTGAAGCCTCGACGGTCTCTGTACGGGATAAATTCCAGCGTCAACAGTCTCGAGAGTCGTGGATGTCCGTCATGCCCAACGTTGACGCCTATTGCCGTCGAATTGAAGCCATGCGACGAGATCCAGTGGCTGTAGCAGCCACCAGAGCTGTTCTGTGTGAAATGGGCTTCGCCTCTCGTCCTTCCGAGCTTCTAAACCCGAGAGAGAGCTTCGACAAGTACCAGACTACGTTCAGCTTCAATCCGCAGGACTCCATGATGCCGTCTTCCATGTATTCCTCCAGAGGGGACGCTCTGTGGTTCATCGAGTGTTTCTTCTTACCTCCCTTGGCGAATAACTCGCTGCTTGTAGCTGGAGACGCATTAGTGAACAACGAGGAGATTTCCAGTCGATTGACGAGTGTTAAAGCGGATTTCGACGAAGGCATCAGCGTTCCGGGTCTGGCTTTGGTCTGGGGGAATCCCTTGGGCTTATCACTGGACGAAGAGGCTCGAATCAGCGAAGGAACTCGAGCTGCGACGCTGTCACTGCGTCCAACCAGTGAGGACGTGTCTGGTATCCGGATGGCTTCATTTCCTCCCCCTTTACGTCGAGTTGTGCAGATTGCGTGTGGATACCGTCACACAGCGTTAATTACCGACGATCGCCACTTGTACACGTTCGGGCATGGGGAGTGCGGACGTTTAGGGCATGGGACGGAGGAGGATTGCTTGGATCCGAGGTCTGTGGTGTATTTTTCCAGTCTTATCGCAGCTGAAGGGGTCGGAATTGGAGGAATTATGGACGTTTCTTGCGGTCGAGAACATACCATGGCAGTGACAAACAATGGGGATTTGTTCGCGTTTGGATGGGGCGAAGCTGGACGTCTTGGGACTGGAGAAACGGGTAGTAGTTTGTACCCATCTCGTGTGGATTTAACCAACATTTCCACTGTCGCTTGTGGACGGGAACATACTCTGGCACTTACGAGAAAAGGACGAGTGTTTGCCTTCGGTGCTGGCTTTGGGGGGCGATTGGGGAATGGCTCAGAGAGAGACGAGGAGCTCCCGTTCCTGGTTGAAGACCTGGAAGACTATCGAATCGCAGCTATTGACGCTGGAGAGTGCCATTCAGTCGCTCTCAGTCGAGAAGGAGACGTTTTGACGTGGGGATTCGGAACTTCAGGAGCTTTAGGCCATGGAAATGGAGAAAACCAGTTAAAACCGAAACTTGTGGTCGGATTGGAGACTCCTGTGACTGCAGTTGCGTGTGGGAGTTACCACACTTTAGCGGCTACTAACGACGTACTGTACGGCTGGGGCGACGCTGCTGCAGGTCAATTAGGAGCTGAACACGTCGCAGGTCAGGATCAGGATCAGGTCGTGCTTTCTCCCGAGCCAATCCGGATCCCGACGAGCTCTAGAATCCGCGGCATCGCGTGTGGAACTTTCACGTCAGCAGTATGTACGAATCAAGGTCACCTCTTTCTATGGGGCTCACCGGCAGCAGGAAATGGAGCTCCGTTGGACGTGGAAGACGCTCGAGTGAAGAGAATTGGGGTGTTGGGAGAGTTCGCCTTCTCCCAAATCGCGTGTGGTAAGTGGCTTTTTTTATTGTTTATTTTCTTTTAGTTTATTGACTGGTTATTTTTTTTTGTTAGGAGCGTACCATGCAGTCGCTATCACTCGGAAACTGGAGTATTGTTGAGAATAGTTTTGGTATCTAGACTACCTTTTACTGATTGAAACGTACTAATGATGTTTTTCCTAAAGTTAAACTTGTATTTCCAATTGAAAATAGCCAAAACCGCTCACTTAGAAGATGACTGAAGCCCCAAGTCCGCAAGTGTTGCCTCAACTTCGACCGAAGAGGCCTCCAGTACGAGGCGTTCTTTACCCTCCACTAGGGGTTCAAGTTCCTCGTTCGAACGATGCCACTACGGATTTCCCATTCGCTCGCCTTGTGGAGCTGTTTCTGTACTTTTGGACCGTCATAGGGGGCGTTCTGGGCATCGTTTTGGCCTGTTTAGTGCTGTACCTGATGTATTTCAAAGACGGAGGAGATCTCGCTCCCAAGTTGCCGTTCAATTTGGCTGCTTACGGTGGCCTCGTGGTCTCAATCGCGTCGTATATTGGACTTTACGGTCTTATTAAACACCGGAAACTCGTCACTCAAGGCCGACGCAACTACGCACTTGGAACGGTATTGTTATGGATGTTTTTTTATCTTTCATTACTATCACTAACGCTATTTGTTTTACCTCCAGTTTATCATTGTAGGCGCTGTTGGAGCCATTATAGTGATCGTAGCTGGTGCGATGGCATTATCCTTCACTCATATCGTGGAATTAGCACAAGAAGAAGGGAGTTTAAGCGATAAAGGCGTGGTTCTCGAGACGGAAATCATCTCCCGCTTGCACTCTCAAGTACTCAAAAGCAGCTCAACATGGCGTGAGACCCAGGACACTCTCCAATGCTGTGGGTATGAGCCGGTGAGCGTCGGTCAAGAGCATTTACGCGCTTCTTGGACTTCTTCTCTACAAATTTCCATTGAGAAAATCAACGCAATTGGGGGGAGATACTGCAACACGAGGAGCTCCGAGTGTGAAAAGGCTGTAAATGAAGCGAATTGTCCCGTTCCAGGACGAAATTGGTGTCGAGTTGAGCTGCTGGACGTTATTCGCGATAATTTCTCGCTTTTAAGCACCTGCGCGATCATTTTTGGAGCTGTTCAACTGCTTTTCAGTGGCTTCGGGCTCTTCACTCTCCTGTGCGACGTCCGCCGATTGGCTGGATCGTCCCCAACGTATGAAATTCCCCATCGAATGCTGTCCCCAATTCAGCCAAATCCTATCAATACTGAAGACTAAAAGATAGGAATAAAGTGGTGAACAGTCGGATTTTCCAGTTCGAGTTGGTATCTCGTCAATGTCTCGCTCTTCTCCCCCTCAACATACAAGGAAACGCGTGGTTCGTCTCCAATTCCACGAGAAGGAGGCGTTCTTGGAGAAAGAATCTTCTAAAGGGTTAACCCCTACGGATGATTTAGCTCTTCAATCGACTTGGTTCCCAGGAACGACAGTAGGAGAAGCCTATCGAGTTGCCAGTACAATTTACCAGTCTTCGTATCAAGCTTCACAAGAGACGAGGCCCGTCTCGTGGGGGTATGGGCATATTAATGGGGCTTTAGGACACAATAACACTCGGCGTGTTGGGGAAGTGAAGCGGTTGGCGTTTTATCGACGTTCTATCGTTCGAGCAGTGTCGGCTGGGGATCGGTTGAGTCTGTTTCTTACGGGTAAGTGGATTAAACGGGTAATTTCGAGCGGGTTAGTAGTGTATTAAATGTTTTTCTACAGATGACTACCGCATTTTTCAGGCTGGACGCTTGTTCATGAAGCAGGATGGGTGTAAAATGTGGAAACCGAGTGAAGTTAAGCTGGAAAATGGGATGGGGAAAGTGAATTTTGTGGCGGTGGAAGCTGGCCACCTCTCAGCGTATGCAATTGATGGTACGTTTGATAAAAAGTGATAAAAAAAAAAAACACTTTTACTAACGTTTTACATCAGACCAAGGGCGTGCATATTCGTGGGGTTCACAGATCTTTGGTCAATTAGGCCATGCAGAGGAACTGAAACAAGAGAACGTTGATGAAATACCTAGTGAAACTCCTAAAGATGAAGAAAATATGAACCAAATTGAAGAAGAAGAAGACGAAGAAGAACCTCCACCTAAGGTTGTTATCGTGGAGAAAATACCAAGACTGATTGAAGGTTTAAATGGCCGCAGCGTTCTAAAGATTTCAGCTGGGAACCACTTCGCAGTCGCTACCACTACTACTGGAGAAGTGTTTAGTTGGGGAAGGGGTTGTTTCGGACAGCTTGGTAATGGTCAAGAGACTGATGTAAGCACCCCCACTCGAATTGAAGCCCTAATGGTCTATACTGCGATTGATCTTGCAGCAGGAATGAACCACGTTGTGGGTGTTTTTATCCCAAGAGGAGAACAAATTAACCCTCTTGAAGAAACCACCACCGAGCGGTCAATTGTGATGGTGTGGGGACGAGGCCAGCATGGATGTTTGGGCTTGGGAGGCTCTAAAAACGAGCTATTACCGTGTGAAAACGAATTCTTTCGGGGTTTAGCAGCGGTTAAAGTTGCTGCTGGATCGGATCACTCTTTAGTTCTGTGTGCAGCTGGAGCGCAGACCTTTCTCTATGCGTTTGGAGGGAATCACTTGGGTCAATTAGGCATTGCGTCGAGTTCTGACCACGTGGATATGCCTTCGTTCCTGGATGAGTTCGTTAACGTCCATGTGGCGGATATTGGCGCTGGAGCACAATACTCCGCAGCATTAACAGGTAATTTTGAAGATTTCCTGTAAATAAATACTAGTAGTACATTCTTTTCTAATACTTTTTGTATCCTTAGGCGAAGGAGAAGTTTTTACATGGGGAGATGCTCGAAATGGAAAGACCTGCCGAGCTGATGGACGTACGACGTATGTGCCGTGGAGAATTGACGTCCCGAACAACATTCCAAGCAGCAGTTTTACCACGCAGCTTTCAGTTGGCTCGCATCATTCCTTAGCACAAATTCGTATCCGTAAGTTATCTAGATTGTATGAGCTTTTATATTTGACTTACCATTGTTTACAGACGGCATAGTTGACCGATGGAGGAAGTTTCCTTTGGGTGGGATTGTTCCAGCTATAAACAACGAAGAACACAAAGGTATGTTGACTTTTTTGCAACTCGTGATCGACTTTTTCATCTCAACGGCGTGGTTTTAGTGTCGTTGTGTTCATGCAACAGCTCTCAAACCACAACTCGGAGTGTTCTGGGTGTCTTTCTCCACTGCGAAACATGCCGAGTGCTACCGATCTGTCGGTCTTGCAGTAGACGATGCCACGTCGGACACAGTCTCCGTCCAGCAATGATTGGTCGAGGTCTGCACCGTTCATGCTTGTGTTTTACGAACACCGAAACCTCGTGCGTGTTTGCTGCAAAACTTCCACCGGTTATACGAGAAGAAAGTGATTGAGTAAGTAAACTCTAAAATCTAGAATGAAATATTGAAATCAACACCTGCACGAAAGAGAAAACAAGAAAATTAATAACAAAAAAAGTATCTAAATATCTTCACTTCAACGCAACGTACCATAATGCATCAGTGTAAGATGAAGAATCGTTATCGTCCATACAAATAGATGCCCTTGCAACGCAGGAGCTTGAGTCTCAAGTACGAAAGCCAATTGATACAGCGGTGAAAAGCCCAATCTGCGCTTCATAAGAACCAGCAGAGCACCAAACGCTGCGAACTCAACTGCCCCGTAAATTAAAATGTTTGTCACCGTCGCACGAAGCTTCTGAGGAGTCATTGAAGCCGAGTGGGGGTAGAACGCAGCCACTGGCAGATGATAAAGCACCGACAGGTACAGCGCATACAGCATCGGGACCATAAATTCGATATATTCAGCCAGCAGGATATATTCCGAGTGGAACAGGATTTGAAGCCCGTCGTAAACCACTTTCTCGGTCATATTACGGGAATCTTTGTCAAACTTCTCGCCTGGAAGTGACTCTACTGCCGTGGCTGGAGCAATTTGGCTTTGTTTCGTTTCAGCTAGAGTTGGCATCGGGTAATTTATCAAACTTGGTCCGGGTTTTGTGTTTCGGTTGATTGATGACTCTCTCGAGTATCGTCGACTTGTAATATTTCCATGGGTTAGTTTCCCAGTTGCTGCTATTCCACTCATGAATTTCCCGCTGCTACTTGACAGTGGAAGGGGAAATGGAGCGAAGGCTCGGATGTAGCTCGGAGGCTTCCCTTCATGAAATTCCTGCTCCAGTAGCTTCGGTAAATCTTGCAGATAATGAGTCAGCTGAGTCCGATTTGGGTTAATTCGGTTCTTTTTGCTGGGAAACATATCTCGAAGCGCTAATATGACGTGGAACGTGTCTGAAATCATGATAATCAAGGTCGTCACCGCCGATTTCGACGCTTGCATGCAGATTGCAACGTAGAAAACGTTGAACAAATCCACCGAGAAGACCACCACTGGACCGGTATACTCGTGATAACTCTTGGCTGCATTCGCGATGTTTTGTTTCGTGAAAAACTTGATCATTGGCATCACAAAGATGAAAAAAGTCTGCTGGGTCCCCGATAGTCGGTTAAACACTGCACTAAAGGCCGGATAGCACATTCCTACCACTCCCTGACTAGCGACAATGATGAATTGAGCCTTGAATTGCTGCCGAAGCACTGGAGATTGAAGTAATTTCTGTCGACCAACCACTAACGCAGTGGAAACGGAGAAGTACAAAACGTATGGACCAATGGCAAGCACGTAGCCAAACGGAGTCGGGAATTTCCACAAGGCAGCCAAGATAACCATTGTCAGTACACTAAACCCAGCAGTAGCTAGGGCGATTTTCACGCCCTCATAGACGGAGATCGTCCCTGGGTCAATGACTGCTCGCACTTGAAAGAAAACCCCGATGGTTTCAATTGACATTGCAAGAAAAAGTCGAATCCAAAGTGCATAATTCGCTTTCCAGCCATCCGAAGGAGGCCGCAACGGGATGCAATCGATCGCCAAAGCTGTCAATAAGGCAGGAACAGGAGCGAGAAGGCAAATTGCAACGACCCGAGCCACAGAAGTGCGCGAATAATAATCGCGTAACGACAGCAGACGCTCCACAGAGTACTCACTTCGGTGTCCGATTTGACTGAGACGCCATAACAGCGCGAGTTTACGTTGAAGCCGCGAGAAGAAGGACAAGGGCCCATTTTGTCCACCAACTTCGAGTTGGCTCATGGCAATGACTGAACCACTCGGATATTGAACGGTATTTTTGGTTTGAGAAGTTTTAGTAAGGGAAATTGGTATTATATTCTGAAAGTCCACTATTTTTAACAGTATCCGTCGATCTTGAAGAGCAGAACCTGACTCATAAAGCAACACAGCGTGGCGTGCCTCCACAACCACTCGAGGGTAGCATGATCGTCGGGTCTTAAACGAAGTGCAGTGTTGGCACGCCATCCATTCGCGCCGACTTGGCTGCATAACAAAATCGAACTAATAGATTACCTTCCTAACTTCTAGTATCATAAATTTCCAGAGAATAGAATTGAAATGGACGCGAGGAGTAAAAGCATAAAAGGCTTCACAGGATGATGATAAGAAAACGCTGTTGGCCATGTGACGCGCGATATACGCAACAAGTTGCAGCCTAAAACTTCAACGTGAAGGGTTCAAGCGCAACTCGCTACATAGCAAAAGACAACGCGGAAGGACGACGGCTGTGGGTCCACACGTTTAACGTTGAACTTGGCCTGTAACGCGTCAAGAGACTGAGCGGATTGCCACCACTTGGTGGCGAGACAAAGTGTGACTTGCGACGCCATGTGTCGCTACAGGTCGCGAGCTCGCGAGTCTGCAAAGAAATACATGCGCACTGTCAGATTCAGGCTGTGCAAATGGCTACAGGTAAGGCTGGTGGTTGCCTTGTCAAGCATACCGTAGTGTTCAGGGCGGACCATTTTCGAGCTGCCTCTTTTGCGATTTGAGTGCGAACGGACTAAAATCAGTTATCAAGTTTAAGGTGATAGCAAAATCGCATACCCCTCTCTTCTGATTATTTACATATACCTCGTAATTTGAAAATCAAGCTTCACTTAACACCTGTAATAACCAATATAACAATTATATTTGGTTTTATAACTTCGGTACTAATACAGAGCGAGTTTCAAAATTAGATCCGTATGTCGGGGCCATCATCATGCTGAACCTCGACATCTTGATCTCAGTATACCGTACCGCAGCGACATGCCTTTTGATGTGCATCAGGTCTGGTCTCTGCTTGCTTCTCGTCTGTCGTCTGGCGCGAGTAGGCGATCGCTGCCACTCCAGTCGCCTTCGCCTATCTAATCGGAACTTCCGATCCCCATTCTCAATCAGGACTCGACTCGAACGGCACGTCCCGATACCAAAAGCACCGAATCAAACAGCGAAAGACTCGACGGACAGGAAAAACCGTAGGAAATCCCCATCATGACCAACGCGCTGGACGACTACGCGGACGCGAGTACGACGCGTAACATCGACGAGAACGTGCACACGCTTCCCGCCGCTTACGATGAGAAGGACGACATGGAATCGCTCAAGGCGCGTCTGCAGCGCCGTAAGAAACCCATTTACGCCGGTCTGGCCTTCCTGGCGGTCGTGGTGATCGGTGTTACGCTGGGGGTCTCTACTTCCAACGGTGAATCGGCCAGCACCACGTCCGGAGAGGTAAATTCTTGTTGGTTATTTAATTTTTCAGTAAGGTTTTATACTGACAAAACGATTATTCTTTGCAGAAGGAGAGTGCTACCCCTTCGACCAGCGGTGCCAACAAAGCTACCAAGACTGGACAAGAGACTCAGGTGGACTCAGATGCTGGCGCTGTTCAGGCTGCCAAGGACTCGATCTCGAGCTCTGGAAGTGCGGGATACTTTTCCTACAGTCACTCTGGCTCTGCTTCTGTTGCTGGAGATGCTTCCGCTGGCCAGGAATGGTCGATGAGTAAGTAATTTATTATCTTCTTTAGTGTATTCGTTAGTATATTTTCTCTAACTGTCTATTGTTTTTGCCAGACTCAACGGAAGGTTCTTCGACTGCCACCCCCACGCCAACTCCTACGTCCACTCAAGCTCCTTCGCAGAGCTCGTCGGGTGAAGCTTTGACTTACAGCATTGTGGACTTTGACTGGACTGACGCGTCCAAGTGGGAGTACGCTAGTGGTGCCACCGTGTCTTCGAGTATGGTCACTAGCGACGGTATCACCTTGACCCCAGACAACAGTGAGGAGCCTATTCGTACCAAGGAGGGATGGAGCGGAGAGAAGGTTGTGTACATTGAGTGGGAACGCACCAGCACGAGCGACACCAACATTTGGATGCTCAACACCAAGCTCGAGGACCAGTTCGCCACTGGCAACGGCTGGCCGTACTGGGGCGAACTCGACCTCTTCGAGATGTTCACACAGGACGCTGCAGACAATCCGTCGTACGACTACAGCGGCTTCGGTGGCTTCTCGAGCGCCTCCAGTTACGGTCAATTGACGATGCACATGGGTCCTGCCACTGCCGATGGCAGTCCGTGCTTCTGCCCTGCTAGTCCGTCCAAGAGCTCGTGGTACCAAAACTCCGAGCCGATGACCTCGGGCTGTACCGCTCAGTTCTCGAACGACGAGAAGAACTCGATCGCTGCTGTGTGGGGCTCGGACGGCACGGGGCAGTACATTCAGCTCATCCAGAACCCGACCATCACCAAGGGCGGGAAGCTCAACAGCGTCGACACGTACGACATTGGAACTGGCAGCGGTGGCGTCACGTCCAAGATCTACAACAACGCCGAGCTCTTCTGGGGTGTGGATGCCACGGACAAGTGTGCTACGGCTGGCGGCCACGATGCCACGTCGGGTTTCCCGTTCTTCGAGAGTTTCCGTATCATTCTTGAGGAGCAGAAGAAGAGCGATTCCAGTGCGTCCTTCACGGTCAAGAACATCCAGATCTTCACCAAGAACTAGGCTCGTGAGTATTGAGAGGAAGGGTTAGGAAAGTCTGGCAGTGACCGTTTTTTTGCTTTGCTTTTGTTTATCGACTCGTTTTGTTTAACGAATCAAGACAACGTTTGAACTGGTATTCTCTAAAAGATAAAAATAATACCCACAACCAATGCGCGTGGCTGAACATACCTGAGCTGTGATAGTTCCGACGTTCCAACGGTCTAGCGTTTTTTCACTTTTCGATGCATTTTATTTACTGGTCGAGGTCAGATCAGTTACTTGCAACTATGAGGTGGACAGTTACTGCTCCTTGTTGCGTGGAAATCAGGTCGTGTAGATGTTTCCCCCACGCTCTTGCGTTCGCTGTCTCCTGTAGCATGTTTGCTTAAGTTTTATGGTGGGTCAGAAGAAGCCAGGATCGAGGCTAGAAGTAACTCGTCAGTGTGTCATCTTCGTCTTTTGTCTGTCCTTTTGTCGTAAATACACTCATGCGGTTACGAGTTCACGAGGCAGCCAGCACTGTTGCCCCACCCATTCCCATGACTGTACTAGAAATGGCACGCTAAGACGTGTTTTGCAGTCAAAAGACCGGTAGCAATTGGCGAAACGCCCACCCAACACATTCCGCCAATGTCTCCTTGTTAGCCATTTCTCAATTCATCACCAAGTGCACACTGCAATACCCCGAAACCCGTCAGTTCATGCCATTTTCAGCCAGTTTGAGCTCTGCCGAGCGTCTTCTGGATGCTTCAGCGGGTAACCAGACAACAAGCGGGTCAGACGATCCGGGGTCTTTGGAAAGGGGAGCTCAGCACATGCGTGTGACGCTGGTTTTCATTTTGGCAGGGTTCGTGACGATTTGGCTGCTTTGCGTGGGGTTAATTTGGCACATGAGGGTGAATCGAGCTGGGGCTCTGAAAGGGGACGTGATGGCCGCAAGAAAAGTCATTTTGCCAGCCTACCAGCCTATTCTGTCCGTGTTGAGCGTAATTAATGGCGTCTATATCGTCTTCCTCGTGACGACTCTCGCAACGGGCTACTTCGACGTGTTTGTGTCTCCAATCATTCTGGAATCGTTTTACGATGGGAACGTGTTCATGTTCGTTATCGTGCTGGTGCTCATGTTCGAGAAGAGTTTGTCTTTTGCTGCCATGAAACGAGTTGTAGGGAAATCACTTCTTCTGGCCTATTACCCTGTCGTGTACGTGTGGCTGGCGACGAAATTTGGGCCTCCAAACCTGCAGAAGGAGTTTAGTATCGGCCTTCAGTTCGTACACGGCCTCGCAATGCTTCCATTTGTGTACGCTTTCGTCAACCCCCCGAGCCGTGCTACCAAAAGAATCATCCGCGAATTATGTTCCGTGGCAATTGTGTTCTTCCTGCTCGTGGTAGTGCTGATGATTTTCGTTCTAAACCCGAAAACTGCCGAAGCAAGTCATACTCTAATGTATGTGGTGCTGTCCTATGTAGCCTTTTGTCCTCTGGTTGTGTGGCGTGTTCTGAAAACTGATACCGAGTACTGGCGAGGAATTGGACAACGAGCGGGTGCTCTGCAGGACCTTTTCCAGCGTGAAAACGGCCTTAGCGAACGGATTTCTGCTGAAGGTTTACACGTGCTCATCGAAATGAACCGGAAATGCGTCATCGACTTCGCTTACTTGGAACTTGTGCGACAGATTGGAGTGGGCTCCACATCGACAGTCTTCCAAGGAACGTTAAAGACTAAAATTCACGTCGCCGTCAAGGCTTACGCCCCTACAAATTGTTCCGAAGCTGTGGTGGCGGCCTTTTCCCACGAAGCGGCCATGTGCAGCGTACTAAACCACCCAAACATCGTCAAATTTCACGGAATGTGTGTTGCACCGCCTACCATTTGCCTCATCTTCCAGCTGTGCCAAGGCAGTTTAGCAGAAACCTTGAATGACCAGGTTCGTCGACCGAATCACCCTGCAAGACAGCAACTTGCCATCAGCGTTGGCTACATGCTGGACGCTGCTCGTGCCGTGGCTTATCTTCACAGTTTCTCGCCTTCGTTTGTACACCGCGATATCAAACCATCAAACTTTCTGGTTGACGCCGAGTGTAACGTGCAATTGTCGGATTTTGGAGAGTCCAGAAGCATGGCGAAGCGAGTCGGGAGAACGCTAACACCGAAAAGGAAGGTGCCAGTGCTAGAAGCCAAGCAGTTTGCTGCCGTTTCTTCCCCACTAGGCTCGACAATGACTCATATGGATTCACCGTGCACGCGTATGGAGAAGAACTCGGCAGAGTACATTGCCCCCGAGTTAATTGACGGACAATCCGGGTCTTTCTTTTACGGAGAAGCTGCGGATGTCTACGCGCTTGCTATCACGCTGTGGGACATTCTACACCCCAATGGCGACAAGTTCCCGCAAGCAAATGACGACTACGCCCAAGTGCACGTGTTCGAATGCGTTTTGCAAGGCCTCCGTCCTAGAATCAACAGTCATTTGCCACTAAAACTTCGCAGCATCATGGAGCGAGCCTGGCAACGAGACCCCGGACTTCGACCTTCTGCACAACAAATTGTCGAATCCCTTGAAGATTTCCAAGACGAATTGTGCGCTCGCCTGGTGCTCGATCTAATAAGCGATTTCTACGAGTCCAGTATCCGATCAGCTGAAGCCCACCACGTCCAAACCTTCACCGGGGCTTTCGTTGTTGACCGAATGATCGACCGACGATTTGTGAGATGCCCGGCTGAAGCCATTCGCTTGGGCAATGCGCTGATGGATTCTAGCGTCCTCCACCACGTCAACCATTCCAGAAGCTTTGAGAACAACGCGGCGTTTCGATACTACTTCGATGTGGACGAAGCCCAGCTCAGTCTACCGACTCACCCGCATATTGAGACGTCCATCCGTAGCAGCAGCTCGTTGAGTCTGAACGAGTCCAGCATCCCCATGCTCAATGCCGATTCCAATGGCGCTCATCCTCGATCGTCGTTTAGTTTTGTCCAAACGCGAAGTGAACGTCCGTGTCGATGTCGTCAGCTTGGACAGCGCCTTATCAGCAGGAAATCGCCGCGTTTCCATCGTTTAAAGCAGTTTCAAGCTGCTCCGGAGCCCACGGTCGATGGTGACACCCTCACGACTGCTCTGCTGGTGGAAGAGGCATCGCCCCAGAACGCTTACACCGGCCTAGACGTGATTCCTAGAACCGCTGCCACCATGGCGTGAGCAAGTGAGAGAGTATCAGAAGTTGGGAAGTATTAGATCGCTCGTGATATGCAAATAAAACACTTTTCTTTGACGTCTTGGGGAGGGTATTTCTTGTTTCTTGTGAAAAGATAAACACAAAATAGTGCATAACGGAAAACGGAATGATAAATCGATGCAACTTTTGTGTCTAAAACTGAACAGTCACTGCGAAATTTGCCGATGAATCGAATTGCTACAGACACGCCCACACAAGATAATCCCCACTCGAAGAACTCCTTCATTCCTCGAGCACAGCGGAAGTTCGCTGCTTCATGGCACCGTTGCCACATTGGACACCGCAGTGAATACTCGGTCGAGCGCTTGCTTGCTTTTCGCGATTATTATGGCCGTACCTCAATCTATCGGGCTATTGGAGTTTGTGCACTAACTCCTGTTCCAGCCCTCTTAACTGCGCTGGCAATCGATTGCATTCCAGTGAAAGCTCCATCCGAAGGTTGGAAAGACAATTATGCAATGTGGATTCGTCTCCTTCTCGCTATGATTTTCGCGTCCTTGGGGGTTGTTTTCGAAGTCAAAGCAGCCATTGAACAAGGCGTAATTTCCAATCCAAGTGCTGTTAAAATTGCTGCATCCACAGCTGCATGCAGTGTCTCGACGATGGTTTTAATGGCAGCTCTGTGGGAATTCCCATCGCCTTTTGGCTACGTGCTTGTCATTGGTCCGTACGTTGCGTTCTTGGCAATTTTCACGACTTTAGGAATTGGCCGCGACCAATTGGCACGGTCTCCCGTGCTAAAGGCGCAGCTCAAGACTCAATTTGTCATCATAGTGAACCAAGGCTTAGTCGTTGGGTGCTACGCAGTTTTCAGCGCTGTATTCAATCGTCTTTCGGGTGTCCAGCAATCCGCTTTTGTCTTTGTGATGCCTCTGATCAAGTTTTTCACGAAACAAAACGTCGCCAATGCTGCCGACAGCTACTGCGAGTACGTCGGGCCGGTTGTGGTATTCTCCGTTGACCTTTTCAACATGTACTTCGCAGCAATCTGCATGCAAACGGCCAAATCTGCCATCACTAGTGCAATTATCATGGCTGCAGATATTTTCCACCTCGTTCTCGCTTTACGAACAATCTTTTATGGAGTAAATTCCCACAAAGGCAAGACAAGAGTGCAAAATTTAGGAAACTATCTCGACGAGGTGCCTCGCATGGTGCAAAAAATGCTAAAGGAGAAGAAAATGATGCCGTCACGCAATCGAGACGTGGCACTTCGACTTGTTGCACCATTTCCGCTTCCTCTCTCCGATGAAAGTAAAATATTTCTGGCTGAACTGTTGAAGACGAACAGCAACGCCGATGCGAGTCGCTGGCGATCAAAGAAATCTATCAAGGAAGGCAAACAAGCACCTACTGCAGACGCGATGCCTACGAAAGCGATGATCAAGCAGACACAAATTCTCCCATCCAACAGCATCGTACCAAAACCACGAAAAGTCGAGAACGCAACGGAAGAAATCGTCCAAGACGCACTTCAAAAGCTCTTTCACTCCGAGTACGTCCTTCTATCCGAGTACATCGAGTTCGTGATCCCGATGCTGTATGCCCCGTATCTCGCTGTACTCTTCCATCTTCCAATTGCTGCGTACTACCCGCATACAGCGTCCATGTCACCGGCACAAATGAAGTCGGCGGTACGGAACATCCTGCTGTACGCTATGATCGAGTTCGTCGCTTTTGCTATTCTGCTGGCCATTTTAAGGCGAAGATTCGGCTTCTCACCTTTGCATCAACTGGCGTTCGTACTGGAGACGCACGCTTCCGCCTTACAGGGCCACCTCTTCGTCTGGACGATTACCATCTTGCACTTGACGCTGGCACACTACGGCGTCGATTTCAACATCCTCACGTCCCTGTAAAGCAGCACCTAGGAGTACAAATTAGACCTACAGAAAGGCTCAACACACGTATATTCTCGTGGATAAATACTGATCTGCAGCAATCTCTTGCCAGTTCTTCACAGGAGACTGCGGCGGCGGCGTCGTCGACGCTCCGTGGGGCTTTCGTCGCTGCTGATGCGTGTGACGATGGTGTCTCTTGGTCGCATGAGCTCCACGTCGTCGCTCTCGTCGCTCAAGCGCAGGTGGCGGCGGAAGATGCTGCTGCGACGCTCTTTGATCTCGATGCCGTCGTCACTGTCGCTCGACAGGCGGTGGTCGCGGCGGTGGAACAGGTTGCGCATATTGTAGTAGTTTCTTAGGCTCTTCTTGCACTGTGGGTGGCAAATTGCGGAATGATCACTGCCTTAACCTACAACGTCGGCACACCGTGTGGCAAGCATGCGCGCAATCATTCCTAGAGCATAGTGAAAACAAGTGAATAGTGATTACGGTCGTCGTTATGCATCCAAAACGGCTGGATATTCATTCTGGTGAACACGACGTTTGACTTCGAAATGCGTGGAAAGGTTCTGTGGCGATGAATGCACTAGCCTTAGACCTTCCTTGCCTTAAAGTAAAGGATATACATATGGGCAAGTTGCGGATGACAACCTGCTGATGCTGGCGAAGCTTCTGGATAGAAATCTTCTCAGCACGTGGAGGTCAATTTGTTAGTGCATCTCCATTTGTCGCATCGGGGCAAACACACACGACCTACACTCGGCAGTGTACGCTGGGGACCGTCCGTTTGTGTGCCGGGGAGTGGAGGAGGCGTGAAGTTCAGGCTCAACGCCAACCATAAACACTCGTTGTCGCAGTCTTACCTTTGCCGATCCGATTTGTTGCCATCAACAGAGCGTGCACTGGTCGTCATCCAACCTACCGGTAACTACATGTACCTGATCAGAAGGATGACATCGTAGACTTCAGAACCAGTAACATGTTTTTTGAATCATTGACACCGCACTTGTATAACATCATCGAGGTTTGTATTGTACTGCAGCACTACGTACGTTAGCTAGACATCCCAAGTCTAGCATACACCTGCTGCTTTCTGGGGGCGAGTATTCCGTATCTGTCGCGCAGTCTACGCCTCCAGCGACACAAAAAGCTTACCCGCCATTGACTTGAGGTCGCTGAGCGAGTTCTTCACATTGGACTGAAGCGACCTGGTTGGCTGCGCGTCTCCACGTCTCGCTCCATTGCCGTTCCATAGCTTGGCCAGCCACTCCTCCAACGGCGTGAAATCAAACACCTTGTCCATCTCCTCTCGCTTTTCCTTTGACACATTGAGACACTGCAGGTCCGACACGACCTCCCAGTCTCCGCCACTCGTGGTAGTAGAAGCATCCGACACCAACAGCCAATTGGACTCAATATCCTCTTTCGTGCTCTGCTTGCAGCATGTTTGCGTGCACTCTGGAATCTTCACCACAACTCCACGAGCCTTGAGATCTGCATAGTACGCATCCCATTTCTCGGTCGAGAAGTCAAAGCACTCGGCAAAAGCTTTGAGCTTGCCGTAAGAGCTCCAGGGCACCGACACTCGGCCAGACATGACCATACCGGCGATCTCCGTAGCCGTTGCTTCCCCCGAGTACATGTACAAAAAATCTGCCAAACTCACGTACACCACCGCAACTTCAGGTAGGAATGGGTCCTGCGGGTGCAGCGTCGTGTTGTCCACTTCCAAATCTGCCATTGACACCAAATAATGTCGAAATAAATACCACTGCTAAGTGCATTTTTGTATAAAGTAAAATTGCAATTTGTACCTCCCCGCATATCGATCGTTCTCATGCATGCAAAATTGTCCTTGTCCTCAGGAGAAGCTCGGAACATAAAGGTCACCTAAAGACTCCAAAATATTTACAGTTTTAGTTGCTAAAGGAGGGAAATAGGAGACCGTTAGCACGTACCACGCCGCGGAATTCAGCGCTTGGCAGCTTGGAGAAGCGCAGGAAGTCCATCAGCTCGTTCAGCTTGGCCAACAGGCCTTCGCACACAGCGGTCATGATGGACGCTTCGTCTCCAGTTATGAGTTCTGCGGTTATCTGAGAATATCATACGGAAGTTGATTGGGAGATACTCACCTTTCGCTTATCTTTAATATCCAATAGGATTCAAGGAGTCGGATGAAAGAGTCAGACAATAATGCAACTTTTCGGCTCTAAAGATTTTTTTTCATTGCCAAGTTGCTGCAGTTTAGATATCGAGGAAATATCTGGACATGTCGTCGCTGGCAGCTTCATCGACTGCGTTGTTGGACTTGACGCAGTCGTTATACAGGGCGTAGACCTCCCTGGACAAATTGTGGGCCGATCCATGGTATTGGATGAGGCAGTTGAGCGGAATTGAGTCCACCAGGGCGCGGACTGGAGATAGACAACTCGATGCCCTGCAGAAAATGAGGAAATCTTTGGTCGTGAACTGCAGCACGTCGAAGAGTGACGACACGCGGGTCTGGACACCGAGTTCAGGGATCGCACAGCTGCTGAAGAGGGCGCTGTCGTCTAAAGTGGCAACAATGGGCTCACTGATGCTCGATGTGCATAACTCTTGGGCTGAAGTTACTGCGGTCAAGACGGTGAGGAGAGTTGAAAGTGTTGAGGTGCGCATTGTGCTGCTTGGTATCTTTTAGGGATCGAGTTGTGGTGGTCCTGACGCTCGAACAGGAAAATCAAAAGTGTGTGCTCCTTCGTAGGGTCCTTGTGTTGATGTAGTAACAGTGTACACAAGGGGCGAGTGATACTAGTTAAGTGAGCTAAATGCTGAGTTTCGGTGTGGCCAGTGTCAACGCTGACAACGTGATGATTTGAGTCCAAGCGTCCGAGGAACTTGACTTGATCAGCCTCGACTCGATTTTGGCCACTCTTCAGTAACATTCCCGCTCCTCGTCATGATAAGTTGTTTGATCAATTGGCGAAGAAAGTGTCCAGAAGCACAGAGTGGCGAGGTCAAACGATGTCGGTCGTGTACTGGAGCAGAGTTGCATGAATGATCATTCGGTCAATATTTCGTGACGAAGAGTTTGGTGCCTTTGCCCAATCAACTGGATCGGTTTTTTTCACTAGCTCATTTCTACTCACCTAGTGGCTAGAAATTAGTTAGTATGAAACACACGTTTATACACTTGCTGTGTATAAATTCTCCACAACGACAAGAATAACTTGCAGTCAAAAATATCGTTTGATTCGCATTATTTCTCTCCACGACAATGGAGACTGGCAAGACCAAGGCAACCCACCAACAATCCCACTTCGAACCCGTTTGGAACAAAGTTGCCGCAACATGGCAGCACAGTCACATCAGCCACCGCAGTGAATACTCCGTGGAGCGTCTACTAGCTTTCCGAGACTATCAACAACGTACATCAACTATGCGGGTCATTCTCGTTTGTGCACTAGCACCAGTTCCCGCATTACTAGTCACTCTCGCCATTGATTGCATCCCTTTAGAACCACCGTCCAAGGGGTGGGAGGCCAATTACGCAGTGTGGATCCGCTTAGCCACGGCCATGTTTTTCGAAGCGCTAGGGGTGGTTTTACAGGTGCGCGAAGTGATCTTACCAGGGACAATCTCGAATGCTGGGGCTGTTGGAATTGCACTGAGCACAGCCATCAGCAGTGTGTTGTTTACTATCGCAGTGGCTGATGCGTGGGTATTTCCGATTCCATTTGGCTATGTGTTGCTAGTGTGTCCGTACGTGCTGCTCTTCTGTGCCTCGATGCTCCTTGGGATTGGCCCACGTGCATTGGCCAGCTCTTCGTTGCTTCGACAACAAATCAAGGCGCAATTATTTATTATCGCGAACCAAGGGGTTGTTGCTGTTTGCTACCCGGTCTTTAGTGCTGTTTTCAACCGCCTTTCAGCCACTGAACAAGCTTTTTTCGTGTTTGTCATGCCGCTGATTAAGTTTTTCACGAAACAAAACATTGCCAATGCAGCCAAGAACTCGCATGAGTACATTGGGCCGATGGTCGTTTTCTCCGTGGATCTTTTCAACGTCTACTATGTCGCAATGTGTATGCAATCAGCGAAATCACTCACGACCACACTGGTTCTCATAGTGACAGACTCGTTCTTCGTTGTTATCGCTATTCGAGATATTTACAAGCGAGTGAACCGAGTTCAAGGCAAAAATTGTAGCGATGAGGGATATGTTCAAGCGTTACTTATTCTGGTGGCCAAGTCTTTCAAAGAGGCAACCCCCACGCATGGTTCTAAACGAAGTATCCGTCTTCTGGCGCCTTTTCCCCTGCGTCTAACAGATGAAAGTAGTTCGTGTTTGAAAACATTCTCCAAGACTGCAAGATTCGCCAACAACATCGACGTCATCCGCAGGATTTCCGCTAGATCTACAGACAGTTCAGGGCGAGGTATGACGTCGATAGCTGTTCATCAGAAGCAGCATCACGTCGCGCCAGTTGCCACAAATGGGACAAAGAAGCTCGTTCTACAGTCAAGTGTATCAAAACTCAACAACACTTTGGTCTCGAAAGCCAGAGAGGAAGTGGTTCGTGATGCGCTACAGACGCTTTTCCACTCGGAGTACATTCTTTTGGCGGAGTACATTGAGCTGATGGTGCCGATATTGTACTCACTGTACCTGGTAGTGCTATTCCATCTTCCGGTTGCGGTGTATTACCCTAGCACAGCTTCGATGACACTGGATACGCTTGAAGGTTCAGTGGTAACGATTCTGGCGTACGCGGTGATTGAATTCGTATCGTTTTCGACGCTTGTCACTCTCTTGTGGCGGAAATTTGGGTTCTCGCCGCTGTATCAGTTAGCGTTCGTGCTGGAAACGCAGGGACCAGCTATGCAAGGCTACCTCTTCGTATGGACCATCACAATTTTGCACTTGACTTTGGCACATTACGGTACGAGGTACAGACAGAGGACAGATTGTGGTCTCGAGTCGCTAAATCTTTGGTGTTGTGCAGGCGTTGATTTCAACATCTTTAGCTGACCTAAAGCCTGGGAGCTCTCGTTCATCAGCGAAATGACTCGACATGTGCGTACCGACGCCGCTTGAACAGGAGACTTCACTATCACAGCAAATGGTGCGAAAGCAAGCTGGACTGGAAGTGCCATTACCGGTATAAAGATTTAGGATTTAGATGCGAAGTATTTAGGATTTAGAATACTGAAGCCTGATATATATTGGCCAATGCCATCTCTTTCAAGA
>LGSM01000331.1:0-36875 GCA_001314345.1 Phytophthora multivora
CAAGGTTCTTGGACACATGCCAGCTACATGTACTAGGTGCATGTAGCTGGCATGTGTCCAAGAACCTTGAGCTATGACACTGCATGCTGTGAGTTTGAAGGTGAAATCAAGCGGGATTCAGGTTTGGCGGGTTATCCATTGTGAGAAGAGGGTACCGTAATGAATTTCTGCCGAAAACTGTACTTTTAAATAAGTATCTTCATACCTCCAAGTGCGTGAACAACTTGCTGCTTTTCACCACGCAGCTTTCAACGAAGTTGCTACATGAGTATGATCAAAACTCTACAAAGCACTGCCAAACTAACTACATACGTGAAGAGTTTGTTTTTGAGGACCTTGCGGAATGGTCCGTTTCAAAAACGCCTTTTGCAAAATTTCTAGTTTCTCTAAAACTGTATCTAAAATTGCGCATTCGCTGGGAAAACACTGGCCATCGGCTCGTCGCTCGCCACTTCACATCTGCTTTCCCCTTCTTCTTCGGCTGTTGCTTCCCCAGCAGCGAAAAGCAGCCACTACCAGCCCTTGCAAGCACCAAAACGACAGGAGCCTAGCGCCCCATTCGATGCTTTGCGCCGTCCAGAGCTCTATCCAGGAAGAAGCAGCGGACTCGGACGCAGAAGCGGCCAGGAGGAGCGTACTGTAGCGGGTGTTGGCGCGAGGGTGGACGTTCGATAGCGAGAGAAGAGAACTCAAGAGCCGATGGCACCGATCCCCCAGTCAGCCAAGAGCAGTCCCAGAGGATGGACGTCGACCAATAAGGCCGTCAAGAGCCCCAAGGCGATGCTCGACTACAAAAAGTGGGGCAACGTCAAGACGTGGACTTTCGCGCAGCTACTGGCCAGCTCATTTGCCAAGGTGTCGCTGGAGGATGCCATGAGAAACGGCGGCAACTCGCCGACGGTCGAGAAGAAACAGAATAAAGACGCGAAGAACAAGAAGGTAGCGGGTGGTAATAACGACTGGGACTGCTCGTACAGCTGCCTCAAAGCGGCGCTGCCGTCAGCGGTGTGTTCGTCGTCGAGCACAGTGGCGTCCGACACCAAATCATCGGGTGGAAATAACGACTGGGACTGCTCGTACACTAGTTTGAAGCCTGTCGCGTCTCGTCCAACGATCTCAGCTTCGTCGTCTTCAAGTACGTTGCTGTCGGATGCCGAGGTGAGCCACCTCAGGCACTCGATCGAGGAACTGCTGGAACATGAGGAGACGGTGGAGGAAGAATCTGAAGAGGAGTTGTTGACATGCCGTGACCCAACGCGCTATGTGTTCGACATCGTTCGTATCATCGGCTCTGGATCCTATGGCACGGTGCTTTTGTGTCGCTTGCGTGCATGCCCCAACCGTCTTTTTGCGGTGAAGGTCGTGTACAAGTCGAAGCTTGGCAGTATCAACGGCTTAGATGGAGACAGGAATGCTTCGCGTGAGGCAAGTCGCTTGCTCACGGAGAAGAAGGTTCTGTGCTCAGTCAATCACCCTTTCATCACTAAGATGTACTGCTCGTTTGAAACCCCGGACGCGCTCAACTTCGTGCTAGAGTACTGCCCTGGTGGCGACATGTATTTCCTGCTGGAAAAGTTCGCCAAGAACCGCCTCCCGGAGGACCACGTTCTGTTCTACGCCGCCTCTATTGCGTTAGCGTTGCGCTACCTTCACGAGCGCGGTATCCTGTACCGAGACCTCAAACCTGAAAACATTTTGCTGGATGAAGCTGGTTTCTTGCGTTTAGCTGACTTCGGGTTTGCTCGTGAACGGATGCATCGGTCAGAGCAAAGTTGCAAAAGCTTCTGTGGTTCGGCAGACTACATCGCCCCTGAGGTGGTGCGTGGTGATGGATACGGTCTGGCAGCAGATCTTTGGAGCTTCGGTTGCGTTGTGTACGAGTTACTTACCGGATACCCACCCTTCTACTCTCCGCGCGATCGCGTGTTGCTATTCCGCAAGATTGAAGAGGAAGAACCCAGTTTCCCGAATTATTTCTCGCCTGATCTGTGTGCCTTCCTCTCTGGGTTGCTCCGCAAGGACCCTAGTCAGCGTCTTGGCAATGGTCCCAATGGGCTGCAAGAGATCTTCGACCACCCGTTCTTCGCAAATATAAGCTGGCACCGCCTGGAGTCGAAGCAGGTCGCTCCACCGATTGTTCCCAATCTGGTTAGCGACCTGGACACGTCTAACTTCGAAGACCAGTTCACGTCGCAGCAAGTTGAGGGCCACCTCGTGTATGAAGAGCGGGAACCTCAGGGTGCTACATCTGACGAGGAAGAGAACAACTTCTACTTCGGCGACTTTGACTGGTGTGCTGATGCATCTAATTTCAAATAAGCGTGAACTGTTGCTAGCAACAAGAACACTCGATTATCCGGTGCGCGCAATAATTGCACACACCAAAACAAACGGATGCAAATAAATTATATGTTGGGGTTACACGTACAACACGAAGTCGTTATCAGGGACTTGCGCGCGTTCTTCAATGCACTGCTGAACCCACTCCTTCGTGACAACACGAGGCTCTGCTAGGCCTTGGTGACGCAAGTTCCTAATTGCAGGAGACAGTTCTTCCACATGAACTGGATCAGCGACAACATGAGTGACAGTAGAGTCGATCTCCCGCGCCACTAAGCCTCCATATAGCCTAAACTGCTGCTCGATTAACTTCCTCTGTCCCACGGAAAGAGCATCCAGAGATGGGTTGCTATCGCGCTGAAAGTACGCCACACAATGAGCCAAGAATGTGAGGTCGCTATCCATTGCTTCCGCTTCTTCCATCTCAAGCTCTTTCATTTGGCTTTGCCAAGGCAAGTTACTAGACTTCTCATTCGAAACCCCTTGCAAAATACGTTGTAGGTCGGCCGGGGTGATATGTTCAGTGAAATGATCTCCGTAGCAGTCGTATTCCTTAGCGACAAGCTCTCGTTGTGTTTCGGTCGCAAATATGAAATCGCCCGCCTTTAGAGAGATCAAGCGAGACGCTGCGACGCAATTGAACACCCACCTGATATGCACGACATTGAACAAACCCTGCTTCTTCAAGTTCACCACCTTGAACCCAGCATCTCCAGCGGCAACAACATAATGAGTGGTTCCAGCAATCGGATTCTGTACGATCGTAGCTCCGAACGAGTGCAATAATTTTTCCACTGCTTGTTTTGACAACTGCTTCACGTTGGTCTCGACAATGCCCTTTGGAAAAGACGACACTAAATCTGCCGGGGGTGCTTGATATTTCCCGGGAAGTATGCAGAATTCCATTCCTTCGAACACATTTCGCTCTTGCTCAATACCATCCAAGTCTGCTCTCGAGTAGTCTTTGAGAACACCAGTGGGACGCCGAGACGAAATTGTCTGACGCTTCTTGACTCGTCTAGAAGCATGCTTTTGCCCTAAAGCTACTTCTGAGGCCCGTTTGGTAGATAGACTACCACGCGCTGCGTTTAAGTCCTGAAGGTCAATACACTGGTACCATTCCTTGTCGTTTCGAATTGCTTTGCAGCGAGGAAATCGAATAGTAAGTCCAGTTTGATAAAGTGTCGTGAACGACAACTCAAAGCCGTACACTTCAAGAATCTTGGAGTTTCGTGGATCAATCCAAACATCAGGTCTTAAGTCGCTCTTTTGCGGCTTCCATCCACTGAAATGGGGTGGAATGTTGTTATCATCCCATGGGTGCCAGAACGGTTCCAATTCTTGGCGCATTTGTTCGAGCTCGTCCGCGTTGTATCCGGTACCAACTCTAGCAAATGTATAAACCACAGGACACGCAGCGCCTGGCTTAATCGCTTGGGCTGCTCCATTCTCATCCAGTGAGTGTGCAAGTACACCAAGCAAGAAAACCGAAACATTGCCACTGCGACGGCGTCCAGTGCCATAAAAACCACCCACTATAATGGTGTCTAGGTCTGTTGTCATACCAGCATAGTCTGGCTTCAGCTTCAACCACATTTTCGTCTTTCTGCTACTTTCTCCACACATGTAATGAGCGTTCAAGTATTTCATGATCACACCTTCACCTCCGTTTGATATCTGCCGATCGACCTCTGCCATGACTTTGTCATGTCTGTCTTTCGCTGACTTGTCATTAACAAGCTTCTGAAAAATAATTATAATTCGGTGGTCCAGCGGCGTCATAATCCGGAGCAGCAATTTCCGGCGGGCATGAAGTGGTAGTCCCATAACCGCACTGGTTTCGCCGGGGCATTTGAATACCTCACGGATCAATTGCTCAGCTTTTGGACCTCCAAGATAAACCACATCCCACACTACGTAACACAGCCAACGGTTCGTAACTTCTCCTTTGCGCACTGCATTGGCCGTATTCTTCAAAAGTCCAAATTCACGAAGGCGGTACTCTGTGTTATCCCACACCATCATCTCACCGTCCAAGATGCAATCCACCCCAGGCTCCACTTGCGACAGCACGTGTGGTTTGATTGACGGCGCATAGTTCTCGGTGTAGTTAATCCCGTTCCTCGATATAAATTGCACCTCTTTTCCTTTGACATGGCAGGTAATTCTCTCTCCATCCAGCTTCGGCTCCATGACAAATGCTTCCGTATTGATCGCACTAATACATTCTCCAAAGTTCACTCGTTTAGCAAGCATCGGTGTGAACACTTGAAACGGCTCAAGCTGAGGCACATACCTCACCGCCGAGTTCCGCAGTTCTCTGCATACCTTGTGCAAATCGTTTGTATGATTATACATCTCCATCGCATCTGGGTGAATAAATTTCAGCACTCTTTCGTGTCGTAGCCCGATCTTCAGGTCTTTCAGAACCACTCGGATGATCCACTTCTGCTCGTCGGCAGAATATTCCGTCGCCAGCTTCATGAACACTTTCTTCCTTACAGCATTGCTGTCAGCCTGAACCAGTTGATCCAGCAGCTCATTAACATCTTTTAGCGTGTGCTGCAGCTTGGACTTGGTCCTCGCGCTCTGATATAGCCCTACATCAAAGAGAACAGCAGCAAAGTCCCCAACAGATTTGCTGTCGACGATCTTGGGGTCGTTGAAATGCTCCAGTTTCTGCGCATCCTTGCTGATGGGCGCTAGACCTAGCACATCGATATAAATCTTGGCGATCTTCTTCTCTTTGAGCATGTAGGTGCGCTCGCGATCCAGTTGGGGCAATACGAGACGAATGAGCGGGTACAGGTCTCCACCGCCCACTTGGGCGCGGAGATTCGAGCTGAACAGCAGCTCCAGCTTCGTGTCATCCTTTCGCGTGGCCTCCACGGCCTTAAGCACGGAGCAAAGCGCGGTAAACGACAGCGCTAGCGCCTCGCGTTGGTCCTGCGTCGCTTCTTCGGTCGGCGGCATCTTTTGCAAGTGCGGTAGATGGCTGCAAAGAGTGTTGGTCAACAGGTTTTGACCAATGAAAGTTTAGTGATACAGTATCAACATGTGGCTACATTTTAGCAAAAAGTGTTTGGTGCACCCAGGTAAACATGTGCAATTGACTTCTTTTACGTGTAGTCAGTCGAATTCTGGAGAGTGAAGGCAATGCTGCTTGGCGCTACCATCGAAGTCGCGAGTGCGGCGTACGAGCTGTCGACGGTGGTGACGGACGTGATCCTCAACTACGAGTACATCAACCGCAACTGGGTAGAGGAGTACATCTTGTCCATCGTGTTTCTAGCTGTGAGTGGCGTCGTCTTGGGCTTCGTGGGGCTTGGTATCGACAACCTCTACCCGAGTCGGTTCTCCTACAACAAGCCGGTTAACAAGGTGTTGGGCTTCTGTATCGGTCTGCTACAGATGCGCGTGTTCATCGAGACGATATTCACTGTTGTAGCAAGGATTAAGGGCGAAAAGCACGACGAACCTGTTCAACACGAGGCAGAGGCCGTAGGGGGCAATGCAGTGGGCGAGACGGCGAGGGGAAAGTTTAATCAACGGGCCAAGCAGCTTGAACTGGGATTACTGTACGCCACCTTCATCCAGGTCATCGTGCGCGATATCCCGCTATTCGTATTGCAGGCGAATGCCACAATCCATTACCGCAAGTGGAAGTTCATCGATATTTTTACGGTCATCTCCACGTTCATCACGTTGACACGTGGTACGGCCGCGTATGTGGCAAAAGAAGATGGCGGTGGTATGAAGATCTTGGCGTTTGTCTTCTTAGTGGGGCAGTTCGTTTTCCGTCTGGGAGCAATTTTGCTGTTGGCTATGACCAAGGGGCTGGCGATCCTTGTGTATGGGATTTTGATCACGGTGTTTGCTATTCTCTGGACTGCAAGGCTACGTTTAGCACACCCGAGCCAGCGTTTCATGGACCAATTGCCTCGCGCGATCGTCTTCTTCCCGTTCTTCACGCTGTTTGTCGTCGACGGGTCGAAGCTGACAGCCAGGTACGGCTCGGCAGTTTCCGCTCTACGCAGTTCGGGACTATTTCGCCTCCACCTTTGGCGATGCCTTGAGAATGTCATCGGGATCCTCTTGGCCATTTCCCTGCCACGGTACACCGACTTTGGGGTCAGTTCCGACTCAACTGTCGCGCTCATTGGCGTGGTTTGTGCCGCCTTGTACATTGTCTCGGGTGCCGTTTTCTACTGTGCCTCTGATTGTTGTTTGAAGCGGGACTCTACTAGAGAGGACGCCACCAATGCATTTGATCCGGTAGAAGTTCCCTACTATGCTAGGGATGCCGTCATGTAAAGCATCAATCACAGCACTTTCGCAACCGACCGTTATGTCGATCTCTTATTATTGTCATGTCTTTGTTCAAACTCTCATCAATTTCCACTTATCAAGCTCTTGGTGGTGGCGATGGAGCTGCTGTCTGCGCAGCAAAAGCGGGAGTTCTTCGAAGAGCTCGAGGAATTGCTGCGCCCATCAAGGCGTCGACGTTTGAAGCCAGGTTCAATCGATGCGACTTTCATTTCCCAAACGACTGGGACGCGGCCTCAGGCAACGGATTCCTCCAGTGTCATTGCTGAGAAAGAGCGTTTGCTAATACTTGGACAGCAACAGACTGCAGAGCCAACAGCAGAACTGCCGGTAGAAATGCGAGACCTGAAGAAACTTGGCGCCATGCAGCAGGAAAAGCGGCAACCGGAACGAAAGTCGAGACGGTCAGCTGCCAAGAAAGCGAAACATGCTGCAGCAACTACTTTGGCGGACCCGGAAACCTTGTTGTTAACTGGGAAACGTGTTCTGCTAGCCCCATTCGGACCGGATATGGGTCGCAAGCGACTGGAGATTTTGCAGGGTCTGGTGGAAAAACTGGGTGGTAGCGTGGTGAAATCCCTTCTGAAGACGAATACTCGGGCGGGAAGCGGTGGTGAGGCTGTGAAATGGAATGAGGTTAGTTTAGTTATTGCGAGCGGGCAACTGACGTCAGAGAAGGCATCAGAGTTTTTGCGTATTGACAAGTTCCCTCCACCCGGTATCGAGGTCTACACACCGGAATGGTTGGTGTATTTACGCCAGGAGACAACATTTCCACCTGCGCGATCAATGTTTACATGGGCCGAGCAACAGGAACTTCAAGAAGAAGCAGCCAAACACGAACAACATTGTGAGAAGGTTGCACAACAGTTAGAGGAGAAGCGAGCTAAGAGAGATAAAGGAGATGAAAGTGATGACGAAGGTTCTGATCTGGAGAATTCGGGTACAAGAAATATCGTGCGGGCCCCACCCGTTCAAATTGACAGTGAAGACGTTCGTGAGCAGCAAGCTGAGCTAAAGGAGAAGAACCACAAACTAGTGGAGGAGCGAACGCGTATTTTTTACAAGAACAATCCTGGTTTTCGTCCAATTAACGAAACAGCAGTACCTGGTTCCAAGAAGTTAAAAGGCGACGGCTTCATCTGCCAGCGCTCATCAGGCACTTGTTGCAATGGTCACTGTTTCTTCTTGAAGATGTACTAAAACCTTTTATATTATTGTATCTACAGCGGTTCAACAAAACCTTAACGCTCATTTAACCGATCCTCTCGAGGAGATGATGGAGTTTCTGGACGTTGAACGTGATGTATGGCGGCAGTACATGTATAAAGTAAGCGCTATCCAAGTTTCTGTGATTTCTTGATTATAGATTTAACATTGCTATGGTTTCTTGTGCAGAAAGTTGTCTTGAGTCTGAAGGCTACCCGCCACCGCGTCTGTAGTGTAAAGGATTTCAAGGACATGCACTGGGTAAAGGGGCGATTGCGAGACAAAGTCATCGAAGTTCTCGAGACTGGCCGTTTGGCCAAACTCGATGCAAAGAAGAGCAATCCTCGACTGCGCGCTTTGGTTGAGATTGCTCGAATCTGGGGTGTCGGTCCGGTTACCGCAGCTAAACTTTATGGTCAAGGGTTCAAATCAGTGGCAGATTTACGAAAGCCTGAAGCTGTCGCTGTACTGACCACGCAGCAACAAATTGGAGTGAAACACTACGAAGATTTCCTAACCAAGATTCCTCCGTACGTCGCTCCTGCTAACTTCTATGCAGATGAAGTATATCTAATGCACATTGTGTTGACCCGTCGGACCTGAAGTGCACCAGATTGAGGAGACTGTGGTGGATGAGGTGCACAAGATGATACCAAATACCATCGCCCTGGCTTGTGGGTCATATCGTCGCGGCAAGCTTTCATCCGGGGATTGCGACGTGCTAGTAACCGATCCTGACTCGGACACATGCGATATCTTACCTGAACTACTAAAACGTCTCCACGCATCCGGTTTTCTTACAGGTAAGGTGTCTATTAACTTACTATTCACCGTGGGTTTTATTAATTGACGTTTCTTACGCAGACGAACTGACCCACTTTCAAAAGCAAAAGACAGGTGGTTGCGATACATACATGGGCGTTTGCCGTGTCTCCAAGGTTCGCTTGAATCTAAATCATGCCTCAAGATGGCATACTATTCATGTACTGATGCTGGACAGGATCTTCCATTTCGTCGTCTGGACATCAAGATTTATCCTCGACACTTTTTCGGCTTTGCAATGCTGTATTTTACAGGTAGCGACCACTTCAATCGCAGCATGAGACTGTATGCCAACAAGAATGGCTGGAGCCTCTCGGACCGTGCACTAACCCGTGTGATGCGAGTGAACGGAACCAAAGTCCGACTTGGTGAAAGTGTTATCTGCGAATCAGAAGTGGACGTATTCATCGCGCTGGGGCTCGAATACAAAGATCCCACAGAGCGCAACTGCTTCGACATTAAGTTTATCGAAGAGGATGAAGCAAAGGCCAAGCGGAACTCCACACATGCGGCAGCAAGTGAGTAAGTGAGAATTAATCTTCAACCAAGTTCTTTTTTCTTTTCCTTTAACTTGAGCGAAAAATCTGATACACAAAAATGCATACAAACATCAAGTCAACTAAGATTTCGAGTAAGTGCGATGATTCAAAGTTCTTGAACCATCACCTTCGACATACACACCTGTGCGCCTCACGATGCCGTTGTTCCTCGCGAACCTGGCCATGTCCAGCTATTTCCTGGCGCTGTGTTACGTGCTGATCACCGCCATGACAGTTAATAAGTACATGGAGGTGCGCGGCGTGCTCAAACGCCATCAGCACACGACCTGGAGCACTGTGCAGCTGCTCATTCTGAGTGTGGCACTGGGCTCCTTCTTTCGGTCCGCCACCTTCTCGACGCTCTGCATCTTAGACTCACAGGCTACTGCAGACCTCCCTACTGGGATCACCGGTAGTAATCCTTGGACGCGAGGGGGTGTTCCGCCAGATTACGGAGAAGATGAGGATGGAGCAACAAGGGGCAAGGCAGGGGGGAGCCACGCACAGGCGGAGCTGGACTTTTACAACAAAGTGGTGGCCGTACTGTTCAATCTTCCAGATTTCCTCTTCGTGTCGTCCTATTTGCTGTTGGTGCTAGTGTGGGCTGAAGCCTTCCAGTCGGTAGGGGCTTTATTGGTTTTGGGTGGTTTGGAATTGGAGGTCTATGCTGACAATGTTTACCTACCTACAGTCACGACGTCATTGGTTCTCTGCAGCCGTGTTTAGGCGGAAGTGGATGATTTTCTACTTGGTGTTCAACGGAGGACTGTACTTGACACAGTTGGTGCTGTATGCGAGTCTGTTCCTGTACGACAAAGACGGCATCTTTGACGACGAGAACCAAGATCGCCTCAGTGTCGTACGTCACCTGTGTTTGCTTTGATCTGGACTCGTTGACTCACCGACTATTTGCACAGATTCCTGCGATGATCTTCTATTTGGTTGCGGCTGCAGATTTATTTCTGCCGATCATCATTTTCTCGACCTGGTTGTACTTGACTTTGTCACTGTCGGGATTTCCATTTAAGTCGCAGTCGGCGCAGCTTCGCCTTCAACGTGTGGGCCGACTTGTCATGGCTTGGAGCTTTGGGCGCATTTTGTACAGCGTTATGACATTGCTGACATTTACCAAGGTGCAGTAAATCATGCCAAATCTTGGATCTAAATATGGTGATAACGGGTGTGCTCACGTTGGCTGCTTGACTGCATGAGCAGGGTTGGTTTAATGTCCACCGCGAAAATGCCTCGGTGCGTTATTAACCCTTTCAAGTAGGAAAATGCTCTCCACATGATTTACTGAGTGGTGGTTTTGTGATTGGTGCAACAGACACAGGCAATGCTTCTTGTCGTGGTGTTTTTTGCAGCAGAACTGATACCAATCTATTTGACTCTGGACAAACGTTTACTCGCAATGCTATCCGTGGAAAACTATGAGCCACTGCTAGAAAGCGCTGAAATTTATCGTTAGTTCATCGTGGACTGAGTGATATTTATCCAAAGTCACGAGCTGAACTCATGATAGCAGCTCGAATAGTTCCAGGGTGAACTCCCAAAATAAAGTGAAGCTTGTGAATGACATGCCAGGCTGCAACTTCATTTATTTACTGACAGTCTGCGAACTACTTACTCCCCACGAAATGCATCAAGGAAGCAAATTACTTGATCAAATCCAGTCTTGGGAGCGGGATATCCATGCTGCAATTGACAAGGTTCAGGTAATGTTCATACTCTGTTGAGAGGAAGTGCATCATTTGAGTTAAGTTTTTGTGTTAGACGATATCGCAGAAGGAGAAGAATTTGCTTCAGTTGCATCTCGAGACACACCCGGTATTGTACATTATGTTTCTGACTTTGAATTAGTCTAACACAAATGTATCGTAGCTCCCCTTCCAGCCATCACCTGTTCTCTTGAGTTTGCTTAAAAACGACCGTCGTCGACGAAGCATGAACAGTGAGCTTGATTCATCGTCTACACAAAGTAAATTGCAACGGAAAAGCGCCGATTACCTTGAACGCAAGGTGACACTTTGGTTTTGTGAATCGCCGATTCGTTGACACAGCTAAACAGTTGAATTTCGCAGGTTGAATCAGAGATGCGCCAGCATTATGAGCTTCAAAATGCTCAGAACTGTGGGAAGTGGAAACAATTCCATCTCCGAGTATCTGAAGCGCGTCATCTACTAGCTTCCGGGATTGAGCGTGACTACCGTCAATTTTGCCGCCTGCTACAGATCCCTTCCGACAAAATGGTCCAGTCACCAATGCAACATCAGGACAAAGATAACCAGCAAAGCGAATTCTTTCTGTGTGTGGCTTCTGATGATACTACACCCACGCAAGTCACGCTGTCACTTGAGGACACTCTGTGCTTGCATTTGGCCCAGGAATGGGTTCACCAGGACCGGTTCAATATCCAAGAGGCTTTCACGAACCAAACAAAAAAACTCCAGGAAGACTTGGATGTATTTCTTGGCGAACAGGAAAATGATTTTCTACAAAAGCGTGAGAAGGTTCTAAACCAACAGCGTGTGCAGTCAGGAACCGGGTTGGAACCAAAAAATACTCGCTGTGGCAAGGCTAGCTCGCAGTTTCTGAGCAACGTGAAGCGGGATATGCTACTAGGAGCAGTTGGACAAGAAGAAAGAATAATATCGACACGATCGAAACTTCGCTCTAACCCGCGACATATTCGAAGCGATATTGGCGACGAAGTGCAAGATAAGCTGGACGAATTTCAGAGGGAGCTACAAACTTGTCAAGAGGTCATTTTTCTTGTTGGCTGGTTGTCGATACTCTACCAACTGAAGTTCGCTGATGGTTTCCAGGTTGCTAAGGTCAAACACAAGGACGGCATGCAATGGATTGGGCGGCAGTGTGCTCACCTGTTCGCCCAGCTAGATAGCAAGGAAACCGAAGCGAGGGTTGTTGCAATGATGCTTGAAGAGGAGCTCACTCAAATTGGCTTGCTTCACCATCGACTTTCCGAGATAGTGTACGTCTCATACCTTTGCTCTCCTTCATTCACACTAACTGACCAACTTCATGGGACACGCAGGAAAGTCCTCGAAAAGCAATGCCATCAGCACAACGATAAGAAGGACAGTGGATTGCCTCGACTGTCAAGTGCGAGTTCAGAAAAGCATTCATCTCTCATAGCAAAGAAAAACACCAGGTAACAAAATAGCATACAGCTAAACAGAAAGTAAATTATAAGCGTGCTTGTGTGGGGTACGTACAGCTTCGACTGGCGACCCGCGCTGGTAGCCCAAATGTTGCCAAACGAAATGACGAGCATATGCTTAGCTGTTCTGAGCCTGGACGACACGCAGGGTAGTTGCATTTCTCGCCTCTCTGTCACGATCTTTCGGCCTCCCGACACCTTTTAACGAACTCCCAATTGAGCCTCCAGAATTGAAGAGCTAGGCTGCTGCGAAGTCGAACATGGGGCGAATGACCAGCGATTCCCAATCCACGAGCTGGAAGTAGGACTCGAGCATGGGCAAGCGATTGCCCGCAACAGCAGAAGTGCTGCCGTACTTGCCGCGAATGGAAATATCGAACCCACCCTGTGCATCCACGCGCCGCGCAAACTTCCACATAAAGCACTCGTCAGTCCACACTAAGTGCTGCGCGTCATTTGTAGGCGGCACCACGGACTTGCTGATGATAGCAAAAGTGTCCTTATCAATCGAAATGCGGCACACGAGCGTCATCGCATGGCGCGGAAAGCTTTCGCCAATAAACTGGTGAATATTGCGCGTCAGGTACATGTTGTCGTTCAGCTTTTTCAAAATCTGAAAGGAAAAAAACGACTGTCAGTACAAAACTTCATCTCCAACAAGTCTCACTATAACGTACGCAGAACTTGCTTCGCCGGCGGTGCAGCAGCTCCTGCTTGGCCTCATCGTGAAACATTGCCCACGTCTCGTTAAAGACACGAGCCATGTCCTCACCCACGAAACTCTTCTCGGAGAACGTGTGCATGTACATCGACTTTGACTCGCGCTTGGTCTGCCAGCCCATGTAGGTGGAGGCTTCTCCGCTAACTTGATACTCCATCATCTCCATAAACGCCTCTCTGGACGTCTTCTCCAGTTCCTCATCGGGCGGGTACTTGACGTTTTTCATAAACTGGATGCTATCCGTCGATGGCTAACAACAACAAACATCATCAACTCTCTGCAGCAGACGTACAAGCCATTTTCAACTTCTGCAGTGCACGCACCGGCATGGCCTGCTGTATCTTCTCCGCGAAGCGTTGGCGCTTGCGGTTCTCACTGAGTAGGAACTCCTTCTGGCGACGAAGACACTTGGTGAGCTCCATAACCTCCACATATTTCTCGATTTTGCTAGAACGCTCCAGCGGGAGGTTTGACTTGTCCTGGTTAGCGCGGGCAGCGATGCGGCTAGCCAGCACGTTCTCCAAACGCACGATCTCCGTCCGCATCTGCTCATTATCGGCCTGCTAGGGTGAACGAACCAGGGTGCAGGTTAGTACGACGATCTGTAAACAGCCAAGAGCCCATTGAAGACGTACACCGGCCGAGTTCTTGGAATAGGGGCGATGGGCCAGACTGCCACCGCTTGCAGAGCCCTCATAGTCGTCGCTGCCGTTACTGCCCAGCAGCGTAAGCGCGTACTGGTCATTACCGCCGAGGTCTAGCGCCATCGTCGTGTGGTGGGTGGCAGGGTGCGCGGGACCGCGAGCGCTTCCTGTGCTTCGTCGACCTGGTCGCTGCTCTCTGTCTCCTCTCCCCGACTTCTGAGCCCATGAGCCTCAAGCCTGCGAGAATGTATATTCTTGTGCAACGTATGCACTACTGGAAATATCTAAATCCACGTTAAATTCACTTTACTCTTGGAATTTCTATAATCCTTCAATATTGAATGTTTCAAAAGTGACATTGCGTATTCATACACTGGCTCTGTAGTGTTCACACACTATTTCATGTGACTCACACTTTAGACTGTACACCACACCACAGTTCAAGCCTCCAGATTGTGCCCATCTCCCTGTTTGTCGCCCCGTCTGTGTTGATTCGAAATAAAAGTCCTCAGAGGACGCGCACTCACGTCACTCACCAAGTTGGGAGCGCGAGCCAACGAGCCCAGCTAGGAACTCTCTGCACCTTCAGCGGCGTCTCTCCGTGCGTCCTCGTAGCTGGAAGGAAGAATGGGCGATGAGAAGAAGAAAACGTCGCGGTCTCCTCTGGCCGCAGCAGTCTACGGCGGTGGGTCTTTTGCTCTAAGAGACGACAGCTTCAACATCCATCCAGTAGTTACCTGCTACCGACTTGGGTGGATGGAGATCGACTAACTCCTTCATTTACTGCACAGCACCCGTGGACAGCAGCGACGGCCGTAAATTGGAGAGCGTCACGCCGCTGAGTATGGAGGCCGAGTGGGATCCGTACGTCCAGCGCAAGCAGCTCGGCGTTGGCTTGCAACCCATCGCAGTACGTTCTCAGTATCTCGCTTCAGTAAAGCAGTATGGATATTCACGTTGTTATGAACTGCTTTGATGCAGGGAGTGTTGCGCAATGACCGGACGCCGCTGAATACGCCCTACACGCCACAGCTCATGAAGCTGCACTTGAAGCGGCATGAGGAATACGATGAACGCTGCGAGTACGTGGAACGCCCTGGCAAACAGCTCGTGACGACTGTCAAGTCCAAGATTGTTCTTGTCATGCAGCCAGTACACAGAATTCGGTACGTGCCGTCGACACGTAGGACTATATGGAAAGAGCTGACAAACGCAACGTGGAATTGTGAGTAGGTCTGCAGTAGAGCGCGTGGTAGCTCTCATTGTCCCGAGATTCGTTCAAGAAACCACAGTTTTTGCCAAGGTTTATCTCTATTGCATGGGCTGGTGATTTCCTGCAGTTATCTGACACTCTTATTTAATGTCCAGCTGCGCCCATGGGTCGTGTGGCATTTTACAGCCGTGGTGTGTGTGCCGTTCGTCATGCTGCTGAGCCCGATGTTAATTGCTCTTAGCATCTGCACGTCCCCGATTTGGATTTCTGGTATCGCGGTTTTATTCGTTCGACTGCTCATGCGGAGTCATCCTCCTATTGAAGACGAATTCAGTCCGGATCCTGAAGAAGAAGAAGAAACGAGCCCGCACCACCCTAACTCCATGTACCGGCGTGCGCACCTAACTAACAGCCACGGTCAGCGAGGATACGGCTAAACTGCCGGAGCTGGGCCTTCCTCCGTGTCGCCCCAGATCATCAGTCCTAGTTGTTAGTGATTTATTCTTCCTCGTGGTTCTTTTTAATGAAGTCGTTTCTTTGAAATGTGGGTTTTCCAAAACCAGCTTTACCTCAGTTAGATGGCGCTCATGGTCACGAACACCGCGCCAATCGTGACCGCAGTAACTCCGAAGAAAAACTCCTTGGTGAACTCGAAATTTTGCACGTCCGCTGGTGTCGACGTTCCGCTGCCTAGTGAAGACTCAAGCACACCGACGGTCTCATCTAACTCAATTGGGTCGACCTCTGATCCTGTGGCAGACTCTGTTCTGCCTGCAGCCGGCTCGATCGGATAAGCTTCGTCGTCGAAGTGGAGATGCACGTCCAACATCGACCCGAGGAAGTCCGTGATGGGAACTTCATCAATTGAGCGGCCCAAAATGTCGGTTCGATAATCAGGTGTCGATAGAAGCATCTTCGGGTCGTAGAAATTGAAGAGGTCCCGGAGGGTTCCGTTCCGAATGGAGTCGCCGACCTTCATGCGCTGTAGGTAGTCCAGCGTTGAGAAGGTGAAGCGGTCGATGACTGAGAGACCAAGCTGAATCAACACGTCGCTAGTCAGCACCTTTGCAGCTCAAACTATGCGCCGAAATAACAAACCTCGAAGTCGGAATGGTGGGCGTACGAGTTCTCGCCCGTCTGCGAACTGCCTATAGTCACCACTTTCGGGGACTCGAGCGCATTGGACAGCGAGCCTGCCTGGCACGTGTCGACCATGAAGAAGATTTCATTGTACCTACGAGAAGAACAACGAGCAGGTTGATTAGTTTGCGTAGTCTCACAGCCTGCATCAGTAGGCGCGCACCGCTTCTTGACGTGCATTTCCTGGATGGAGTCAGCGAGATCCTGGCTCGACATCTCTTCAAAGTCCTGGCTCAGTGCGACGCACGTCAGACAAGTTCCCCATCACGTTGAGCTTCATTAAAGATAACGCACGCACCTGGAATTTCAGGAATCCATCACCGCCGTGCCCGGACATGTAAAGCTGCATCACCGTAAAGAGCAACATGAGCGAAATGAACTGTGACAAATGTTCCAGTGCAATGACAAGCCAAGAATCGTACGAAGATGTTGCTGTTCTCATCCGTGTCAAGCTTCTTTGACGCTGGTGTTCCAGGCTCGTGGCGGCCTGTAAGGTGTAATGTTAATTTTCTTGTGGTTTGCACCCCAATCTCTTTCCTATCAGAACGCACCCGTCAATACAGTGATGAAGTTGGCCACTGAGACCTCCGAGCCGCGGTAGTCTACCTCGACGTTGTTCCCATATCTGGACATTCAAACAGCAGGGAACAGTTAATAAAGCAAGCAGTCACACGCTTCTTCGAAGGCATCAGTGCACTAGCTGTGGGGAATACGTACAGATTAATCTTCTGCGTTCGGCTGTTGAACACTTCACCTGGGAAACAATTGCGAGCATTGCACGGCATTTGGTCCGCCAGCATCAGGATGATCTAGCACAGACGCACAGCAAAAGCGAGAATCGGCACCGTCAGTCTTCGGGCTGGAGGCTGTCTCTGCAATTTGTTCGTATTCCGACCTGACTGTCTGGGATACCGAGACGCTTAACCGAGTGGTAGAGCGACAAGGCATTGGCAATGTGTCTGTAATTGCTCCAGAAGCGAGACGTATCCACCTATATGGCAAGCAGCAAGCGACGGTTATTGAACGCTGTTTACGAAGCTTCCAAGCTTCCTGTGCTCTACGCTTACAATCACCGCCCAGTTGTTTGTATGCCGTTGGTACTCCTCCCCGAACACGCAGCTCAGCGCCAGTAGGAGCGACACCCACAGCGTGAACGTCCGTCGCGGCATTCTTCAAATGCAATAATGCGGAATGATCACGATTCGTGATATCGGCGATCGAAGGTATTTTTAATTCGGTATACTCTCAAAGCCGATAATTGCAATAAACACCAGTTCAAAATGAATTTATTTTTTAGGATATTTAAATAATAAAGATAAATTATTTTCATCCCATTTTCGGATTTTGCCCTAAAGATGGCGGACGTTCTGGTAGCGCTTGTGCGCGTCAAGAAGCGCGATGGACGCGCCGAGTTCTCGCTTAAGGGGGTGCGCTGGGTCGCCGAGGTGTCTCCCGAGACGCCTGCAGGCCAGCACCCGCCCATCATCGTTCCCTGGAGCACCGTGCAGGACCAACAGGTCTCGTCGCTCTCGAGCCCCAAAGCCATGATCCGCCTGCGTCTGGCACACAACTCGACACTCGTGCTGGAGTTTGTGGCAGAGTCTGGCAGCTTGGAAGAAGCCTTTGAGGTGCGCGAGCAGGCCAAGGACTTTATAGCTCAGCGGCTGCGAGAGAACGGGGCCAAAGGGACGCGCTCTAACGCTGCAGCGCTGTGCAACCCCACGGAGATTAAGCAACGTGCAGCGTTGCTAGCTGCTAATCCGGCGCTCAAGCGGCAGCACACAGAGATGGTGAATGATGGTCTCATATCGGAGGAGGATTTCTGGGCAAGTCGCCGGCATTTAATTGCTGGAGAAGCCAGCAAGCGACAGAAGACTGGCAAGACATCGGCGATCCTGACGGACCTGGCAGCAGACAATGATACTGGCGGCAATGTGGTCAAATATAACTTAAACGCAGAGGTGATCCACCAGATATTCATTCAGTACCCAGCGGTGTACATGGCCTACCAGGGACAAGTTCCAGACAAGATGACGGAAACTGAGTTCTGGGGAGCGTTCTTCAAATCCAAGTACTTCCATCGAGACAGGAAGGCTGGACACGAGGATATGTTTACCAAGTACGAGGAGAAGGAGAAAGAACAGTCGAAGGGTGTGAGCATCGACCCTCGTGGTATTGTCGACCCCTTGATCGATCTCACGGCAACAGAGGAAGATGCAGCTGTGCATCATGCAAAAAGACACATTACAGAGAAAGAGAACCCATCCAGTATTACCATTGCCAAGTTCAACCGCCATGGTGCTTACGTGCTGGACCCGGCACACGCGGGAAAACTAAAGCAGCAGAAAGCTGGGAAAGGCATGGTACAGCAAACGCTGCCGCAGAAAAAGAAGCTCAATGCAGGTTACCACGACAACTTGGAGAATGCTACGCTGCTGGACGATCTTCAGGATAAAGCCTCCCCACCGTACAACCCACTTACGTTGGAAGACGAGTCGCGCTACTTCCAGCACGCCGAGAAGGGTACTGCTGGTAATGGTAATGGAACTGGCCGATTGTCACTTTCTGATGCAGCACAGGTGTTCCAAGCAACTTGCAAGGCCCCAATCAAGTTGGAGAACGCCTACCCGACTTCCCAGACATGTTTCAACGTGCTGGCTGAAGTTGTTGCGTGCTCGGACTCCACCAGTGATTCAGCTTCAGCCTCATCGGCTGCTAACCTGGCGAGCGGTGCGCTGGCCGCGGAGTATATCCCTAACGAGTTCAAGAAACAAGTGTACAACCAGTTCCATGACGTGTGTGAACTGCTGCGGCACTTCCTCTCATTCAAGGCCAAGGTAGCAGAAGGTGGAGGTCCGGAAGCGCAGCGTAAGCTCAACAAGATCGTGGAGAAGATGGGGTCCAAATACGACGAATTGGTAAAGTTGCGTGAGTCGCTGCCGCCCCACGAGAAGAATCTGCTGGCTCCGCTGCTCAAGCCTTTCGATGATCAGCTCAACTTGGCCTTTATCTAAGTTTCTCGTAATTGCAAAATTTGCATTAAACAAAATACACCGATAGAGATTCTGTATTGTTATTTTCTGGCATTTCAAACAGCATGGAATCGGCGATGCCCACCGATCGCTTTGCGGCAGCCATGGAAGACGCCAGACCCTCCTCCAATGAACCACCAGTGATATCTCCATCCACAGTACCTTCGACGTGTGCGTTGGTGCCGTTTTCCTTCCGGAATCCTTTCCACGACGCGCTGCGTGACGCCACTCGTTGGTTCCCCATCGCTGGAAAGCGCATTCGTATCGATCAAGCTTGGCAAAGCGATGGCAAGGGCGGGACAGCACTAGGCTTCGGTGCTTCGGTATATGATGCTGCCATTGCGCTTTCGCTGTATTTGGCATCTCATCGAGAACTGGTGCAAGGAAACCGCGTCATCGAATTGGGCTGCGGCCCGGGACTCGTTGGAGTCGTCGCTGCTCACTTGGAGCCCAAGAGCGTCGTCATCACCGATGGAGATCAGGCGTCCGTGGCACTCACCCAACGGAATATCCAGGTGAACAGTCTATCAGAAGAGATGTGCGCCGCTGAAGAGTATCTTTGGGGAGATTTGGAACATCACCTAGTCCCGAAAGTGGGCGGCCATGAACACTACGACTTGATTCTAGGCGCCGATATTGTGGCATGCCCGTACGCGTCAGCGTTTGACGGACTGATGAGGTCGCTTCAAGAAATGGCTGGTCCCGATACGCTCGTGTTGCTGGCATACAAAAAGCGCCAAAACTCGGAAGAGAAGTTCTTCGAAAAGTTGGAGAAGGTATTTGACACTGATCAAGTTGGGCAGTCAGAACTACACCCCGACTTTCAAGAAGACAGCGACATTGTTATCTTCCAGGCACGCATCAAGAAGTGATCTCGAGGAATAAAGTCTATTCGTCTACTGAATTCTGCCATGGTTGTTTGTCTATCTCCCCAAACTCTCGATGAGAATGCGGCTAAAATCGTCGGGATTCTCCATGAACATTTGGTGGCCTCCGTTTGGCACACGGTAAAGATCAGCAGCGCGGCCGTTCTCCTTGAAGTGCTCCACAATGCCCAACCCACTGCGATAGTCCATCCAGTCATATTCGCCGTAGATAAATGTAAGCGGCATCTTCACTTTTTCAGGCTGAAGCACGTCCACCAGAGGACGCACTGCATGCGCACCTGGAGCGAGATGTGTAGTCATCGCGCGCTCTCCACTTGGCTTCAGCGCCCAGTTGTTGTACACGTACTCGGCCAATTCATTCAGATCGACACGCCCATCTCGCATGGCACTTCCTTCGGACATGAACGAGGTTCGGCGGTGCACCACGTTTTGAACTAGCTTTGGGCCGTACGGTCCCACGAAGCGGGCGAGGGACATCGGCGTCATGCCATTCTCCCAGGCTGAGTAGACCATTCGTCGTAGCCACGAGCGATTGACTGCTTTTCCTTCCTCAGTAGTCGGATCCGGCGGTGGTGGCGCGTGTGGTACTCCAGCTGGTGACGCCAACACCAAATGCTGTGCCAGTGGAAAACTTAGTGGAGTATATACGGAGGGATAAGTAAGATGTAGTCACCTACATTGACTTGTTCGGGATGCTTCAGCGCGTACGTCGATGCAAAGATTGCCTGGAGTGCACAAAGTGTCAGATACCCAGGTTCTTGGGTCAACAGCTTCTGTGGCTTACCCCCATTGAATGAGCACACAGATCAAAGCTATCTAGCTTAATCTCTTGCTGCCATTTCTCGAACGCGCCCACAATAAAATCGTCAGCACTGTCGTACTGTGCAGTAAGCAACGAGCATTATTAGCAGCGAGCCCAGCCATCAACACCAACAGAAACAGATCCCTTACGTCTGTAAAATTGAAGTCAGGACGATCCGAGCGGCCGACGCCAATCCATTCCACCGCATACTGTCATGATCCGTTATATGTCAATATCCAACGAACCATAGATGCACAAGTGTATGTTCGTACCACATTGAAATGCTGGGACAGCTTCTCCAAATTCTGAAGGCAAGCACAATCCAGTCACAACACATTCTAACAACGATGCACGCAAAACAGCTCAGTCCGTCCGTAGACGTACCATCGCCCACACGGCGTTGCCGCCAGCGAACCCGTGGATGAGGACGAGGTTCTTGGCACTTTCTCGTTTCTTTTCATCAGCGCACGGCACCACCACTGTACCCAGTTGTGCGACCTTCTTCATCTCGAAGGGCATCGGAATGGCGCGTGTGAGGATCTTGCGCTCTGCCTCCTCGAGCTTCGCGTAGCTGGCAGGAACCCAATGCCAGAGTCGGCTCTCGGTCGCCACACCTGCGGCAAGCAGCACCGCTTCAGCATTGAAACCTCAGTGACCTACATACGTGGAAAGCAACGGATGCAACGCGTACCTGTGGTGGCAGCTAAGGGGCGCAGTAGTCGCAACATTTGTCAACTTGTCAGTAAGAGGAAGAATCGCTTGTGTGCGTCTGAGGACGATTGATCAGTTGGTGCGTCACTGACCAACATTCCGGACTCTGGAGACAAGTATTCATATGCTGTAAGACAGTCCGGAGACAAGTATTAATGCTGTAAGATAGGTTTGATTACGTGCCACGCTGATTATGTAGCGCTCACCAGGTTACATGCCCTTCAGATTCTGACGAGGGCAGCGAGTAGCATCTTGTTGAATTCTGGGGCGTTGTCCATGAAGAGCTGGTGCCCTGCTTCGGGCACCAGGACAACCTCAACGCTCTGTTTGCCATCGAACGTTTTCGCCACCTTTTCGCCATGACTGGAGCTCATCCAGTCGGGTCCGCCGCCGTAAATGAAAGTGATAGGGGCGTGAACGTTCTCTGGTGTCAGCATCTCGCACAACGGTCGCTTGGCATACACGCCCGGCAGCAAGTGCGAGTGCATGGTAATCTCCCCGGATTTCTCTAACGCCCAATTGTTGTACCAATAAGCAGCCAGTGCGTCCACAGGAATGAGTCCGCGGCGAATGCAGCTCATCTCGGGCATCACGCTTACACGTAGCGATGTGATGAAGCGCAGAAAGCGTGGTCCGAGCGGGCCAGCGTACCTCGCGACACTCTGCAATATACAGCAAACATTATGTTAGAAGGTAGCTATGCCACATGTGCGCAGCAGCAAACCTACCATGGGTGTCAGTCGGAGGTTCCAAATGGAGCGAAAAATGCGTAGGCCAAGAGGCAAGCCCTTTGATGCAGGTGGGTGCCCGACACCAGCAGGAGAAATAAGTACTAAGTGTTCAATGTGGCCTGGGTACTTCACCGTATACGAAGTCGCGAACATCGCCTACGTAAGAAACACGCTCGTTCAAAATCAGTAAAACTGAACGCAAGAAGGAATCTCTCGCAAAGGCACACTTACTCCCATAGAGTGGCCTCCCAGATAAAACTTTTCAATCTGCAGTAATACATACAATTGTTAGTGTCCACACAGCAACGCATAAGGTAAAGTACGCTAAACGCACTCAAATTACCTTCAACTCCTTTCGCCACTTTTCAAGTGCCTCGACCATGACATCATTCACGTATCCCCACTATCAAACGCATTAGTTACTTCAAACTGGGTGGCACGA
Organism: Phytophthora multivora; assembly: GCA_001314345.1. Taxonomy (NCBI): domain Eukaryota; phylum Oomycota; class Peronosporomycetes; order Peronosporales; family Peronosporaceae; genus Phytophthora; species Phytophthora multivora. The sequence goes on from LGSM01000331.1 coordinate 22,741, forward strand.
AGAAGAGGGTTTACGAACTAACCTCATAGGAAGCGAACTTTGGACGATCTGATTTTCCAGTTCCCAACCACTCGACAGCGTACTTTGATATAGTACTGTTAGTAAAGAGGACAATTTAGCACGTAGAAGTACATTCACTGGACAACGTACCACATCGTAGTGTTTCGACAGTTCCTCGAAATTCTAGCATGGTAGCGCACAATTTCAGAAAAGTCAGAGCGGATCAACCAAAAGTAAGCGCCTGATCTGTGGGGTAACTTACGCATGCCCACAATGCATTTCCAGCAGCATATCCGTGAAGCAGGACCAGTGGGGGTTTCATTTCTTCGCTAGCTGAAGGTACATGCACCGTTCCTAAGCCAGCAACTTTCATTGCCTTGAAGGGCACGTTTACATTGCGTCCGATAATTTCTTGCTCCAGGCGCTGCAGTTCCGAGTACCTCGCAGGGACCCACAGCCTTGCCTCAGAGATCATAACGGCAGGTGGTAGTAGTACGTAGATTGTCCAAAATGTGTCTGATTCATTCGAAGGCATTTTGTTAGCAATGTACGTAGTTCATACACTTTCATCTGCATCAGTACTTACACTTCGGGTAAGGTGATAAGCTCTGCCAGAAAAAATCACTCGAAGTTCGTAGCAACATAGCAGCTGATGCAAAGATAAACAACACCGCAAATCCACCAATATCGATACGGCGCTCCTCGGATTTTTGGCGGACGTGGAACACAAGGAGCTGATCCAGCTTCCATTGCGTTAACAACAACGACAACACCCAGCCACCGAGCTGCAGTTGGATCGTAAGGTTGCTTTCGCCTGTTCCCCAGGTTGCGAAGGCGATCTGCAAGAAGCCCCAGACGCACAGCACAGCTAGCATCAGCAGCCCCTGTCTGGCTATCGTGGACGAGGCGCGCGTCAAAATCGCCCCCAATATGCCATACGCGATCCACACGGGCGTCAATAGCACCACAATCACCAGCACCAACAGAACTATCCACGCAGCCACCCTAGGGGGCTTTATAGGCTCCTGGGATGGCATTAGCACTGGTGTCCAATCTCAATGTTTCGTCCGAATTTAGTCAGTGAATCAGTCTTATTTTCGGATATAGCTACATTTTAATTCTAGTTAATGGGCCGAGTAAAGTTCAATTTAAAAAAAGGTAAACTGATCGAATGGAATCCGTGACCAGCGGGTTTCGAGCTCTTCGTAGCCACGTCAAGGCAGTGAAAGGGGGCTCGTCGTATTCTGTAGGCTCTTCTTCGAGAGGCTTCGACAGTGTATGAATTGCCCATAGCTGAATCATTCACCTGGATGGTAACCATGATGCGGTGTTGCATGTAGTTTCACGATAAACGAACGGATTCACCGGGAAGTTTGCTTGAATTTGCTGGTCTAGGTGCGTTGATAAGAGGTATTTCTGCTGATTAAAAGCTGTGGGCGTATCTAACACAAATCTGCTCCGTTGCAGATGCTGACCGGGTAACGCAGCGATCCAACCAAGAAATGTTGTCTCAACAAGAGAACGAGTTCAATTCACTTCGTGTAAGGAGTGAAGTATTTCGTTTTTATAAATCCTAATCACTTGGGTTCTTGCTTGACAGGCAGCTATTGTGAAGGAGCACCAACATTTGAAGGTAAAAGCTATTGTCAATAAAGATTGCAATTACGCATGATCCTCAAAACGTTCATTCTTTATCTAGGCACGAGAGAGAAGCATCATATCGATAGAGCACACCCTGGAGAATGAATTGCACCGTATAGCTCAAAAGGAGCGGATGTTAGATGCTCGTATCCTGGAAATTACTCGTCTCGAAGCACGCTTACATGAGGCTTTACTGAAACAAGAGCACCAACTCGAACAAAATCAGCAGCTTGAGCCAGTCGTTCCAAATAATGATCTGGCTGATCGAGAAGCCATTCTTGATCTTCGAGAAAAGGTGAGAAGGGCATTGCTGTTATTTCGTTGAAAACTCGTAGCTGATTATCTGTTGCAGAAGCTATCCTTATTATTGGCGCAAGCGAAAGACAAAGAGAGGCATGTACGTATTGTGAATCCCATTGGAGAAAACACATATGCTCACCACTGTACTGGCACCGACAGCTGAACGCAAAAGAGCGCGTACTAAAGGAACAGGAAGCAGAACTTACAAGCTTTCGGTCTGAGCTAGAACGTAAACGCCGAGATGTTGAAGCGGTTCGCGAGCAAACTTCTACTCGGACTATTGCTCTGTTAGGCTAATTCTTCACGCATGAACTTCGCCCTATGTAGCGCCTAAACTTGTTGGAGGATGCACGCATTCAGCAAATGGCCAGCGTGGAAGCTACTACGCTTGAGGTTCTTAGAATCGATCACTGGTTATTTATTGCTAAACTACTAACCGCATTTTTTACTTTTTGTTAATGCAAAGCTGAACACTCAACGTGCGCTTCTTAACGATAAAGAAGCAGGTATTACATACCGGGAGCAGGCTTTATCAGCACAAGCAACTGCACTAGAGCAATTTCAGCGGGTTTTGGCTCAGAACCATGAATGCAGTCTGATGGCACAAGAGGATACTGACCAAGGTAATAAATCTCAGGACAACGATCGAGTAAGTTCTAGCTGCGATAATTGAGCACATTAAACAACAGACTAATGTGTTTCTGCTGGAAGGTACAACCGCAGCGACTGAAACGTAAGGGAACATTGGGGAGGTTTTTCAAATAGAACGAAGCCAATGCACAATTCACATGTACACTTTCTGATAGCTTCTCCTTGTGACTATCGACCTTGTGTGTCTTGCTCAACGTCATTTACTGGGATGAGACGAACTGGCTGAGTATTGCATGGAGGAAAAACTCTCGTGACGTGTGGATCTTGAATACAGATGCATGCCTTCTCAAAACGTGCAAAGCATTCCGCGAAACGGATGCAATCTTCGCACATCGCTCGATCGACGATGATTGCAATGCGTTGCCAGTAAGCCTGCCTCCTCTCCAAAGGCACGTCTCGTGACACTAACTTCTCGTGGACGTCCATCAGTTTCTGCTTCTCTGCATGGCACCAGTAGAAAAAGAAACTCCGACTATTGAGCACTGGAGGCTTCAGAACACCATGTTTGTTGCGCTCGACAATATACGTGTGGCCGATCCTCTCGACGGCGTGAGCGACAGCCAAGCTCAGTCTCTTTTGCGGCAAGAAACCAAGTTCAGTGCCGAAAGCACCAAATCCACTACGGGTTCGTCCTCCAAGCACTAGCTGCAGTACTTCCCTGTCAAGTGTGGAGGCTGCATCGTCGTGACTATCGGCAGCTGTTGAGTCGTAGGCGTCTCGAAGTTTGGCGAAGCTGATTGAGGCCTTGGACGACGTCGTGAACTGCGCCGAGTCTGGCTGTTGGCCCAGGAAGTCCAGGTACTGCGTGACCTTGGCCACCTGATCGGCGTGCGGTAGATCGAAGAAACTGGCGGACTCCGCCTCGGACAGGTAGTCCTTAAAGCTGAAGTAGCGCGGCGCCAGAGCTGCGGACGGAGGTGTCGCCATACATGTGGCAAAAGCAACTACCAAAGGGCATGACCCACGTCGCGTCATGGCCAGCCGTTCGCTTCGCAGCTTATATTGCACATCAGGCGCGTGGTGATTTGAGGCTTGGCAGCAACAACGGCGTCAGCTGGTGAAGAGTCTTCACTGAAGACCACCACGCCACCATCCTCTTCGTCTACATGCAGCCATCGATGTCAACTTCAACCAAGGTATAGGGAGCCACAAATAAATCAATAACCTTTATCAACCTATTTTTATGTGAACAAATGAAACGTAAAATACACGCATCTCATGGGCCTGTTAAATCAAATATATGTGATTACATTATCAATACCCATTCTTCCGCTTTCACAGTGCAACACGAATCTTTCGTCTTCAACCAGCAGGTCGCATGCATTCACTCTTCATTCCGCAGCCTTCGCCTCCGGACACAAGTGAATCTTTGGTCGTTCTCAATGCCGAGCAAGTGTGTGGGCATCGTCCGTGAGGTCTACAACAAGTGGGAGCGCCGCGCGCCGCTCACGCCAGCGCACGTCGAGGAGCTGGTGGCGCGCGGCGTGCAGGTGCTGGTGCAGCCATCCACGGCGCGCGTCTTCTCGGACGAGCAGTACGCGCGCGCTGGTGCCACTTTATCCGAGGATCTAGGTCTGGCCAACGTCATTGTGGGCGTCAAGCAGGTGCCGGAGCCAGCGCTGCTGGCGGACAAGACGTACCTCTTCTTCAGCCACACCATCAAGGCGCAGCCTGAGAACATGGCGCTGCTGGACGCCGTGCTACAGCGCCGTGTCACTCTTATTGACTATGAATGCATCACAGAGGAGAGTGGCAAGCGTCTCATCGCATTTGGGGGCAACGCTGGCCGAGCAGGAATGATTGCAGGCTTCCGAGGACTCGGAGAACGCCTCATCAACATGGGCATCTCCTCGCCCTTTGTCAATGTCGCGTCTTCCTACATGTACGCGGACTTGGAGCACGCAAAAGATGCAGTGGAAGCTGCAGGCAAGAGGATCCGTGCAGATGGACTGCCGGGGGACCTGGCACCCATGACATTCGCCTTCACGGGTAACGGCAACGTGTCCAAAGGAGCTCAGGAGATCTTCAAGCTCATGCCTCACGAGATGGTGCATCCGTCGGAGTTGCCGAACCTACCGAAGAATAACCGTGTTCTGTACGGCACAGTTATTGATGACCCGGCCTTTTTCGTCAATCCTCAGCCAGGATCTACTGGCAACCTGACTCGAGCGCATTACTACCAGAACCCACACCAGTACGAGCCTGCATTCCATGAGAAGGTGCTGCCGTATACATCCATGCTGGTCAACTGCATGTACTGGGACGACCGTTTCCCAAGACTAATCACGAGGGAGCAGATCCGTGAACTTCGAGGCTCTGGCAACCACAAGTTACTGGGTATTGCCGACATTTCGTGTGATATTGGCGGTAGTGTCGAGTTCTTGGAGCGTGCCACCGAGATCGAGCGTCCCTTTGCTCTGTACGACGTCGCTGAGGATAAAATGCGCCAAGACGGCGATAGCCGAGGCCTTGAGGGTGACGACGGGATTATGATGATGGGCGTAGATATCTTACCAAGCGAATTGGCGCGTGAATCGAGTCAGCAATTTGGCGATCGCTTGGTAGGATACGTCACGGCACTGTCAAATGCAACCTCGTCCAAAGTTCCCCTTCATGATCAAAAAGATCTGCCCGTAGAACTACGTGGCGCTTGCATTGCAAGCAAGGGCGTACTGGCACCTAAATACGAGTATATCCACCGCATGCGTGCCGAGCGTGAGCGCAGCAAGCAGTACAAGTTCCTGGACGCGCAGCAAGAGGTCGCTGGGAGCACTTGCATCTTGCTTGAAGGGCACCTCTTTGATACGGGGCTCATCAATCAGGTTCTCAATCTCATTGAAGACCAAGATGGAGGATTTCACCTGGTGGACTGTGAAGTGCGTCCGAATGTTGCGGTAGGGGGCGGCGGTGACAGCACCATATCAAATGCCATTGTGCAAATTAGCATGCGTGACCGTGATGCGGTGGATACAATTATTACGAAGATTCGCTCGCTTGCTGAGCTTACCTCAGGTGCGAAGGCCACCGTCACTGAGCTGCCCGATTTGTGTGGTACGAATTATTCCAAAACGCGAGGTGCCGTGGTGCGAAAGGATGCAGCTGCTAACACCCTCACCGACGTGTCGGTATCAAGTCCCAAAAAGCGCAAGATCGTGTGCTTTGGCGCTGGACTGGTGGCATCGCCACTCGTGGAGTATCTATCTCGTGAGCAAGGCAACGAAGTGCATGTGGTCTCAGGCATCGAAGATGAAGTGAAGGGAATGATGCGTAAAATCTCTCGCCGAAATGTGAAACCTCACGTTGTGAACGTGGCTAAGGATTCTGCTGGTGTCGACAAGTTGTGCGCAGAAGCCGATTGTGTGGTATCGCTATTACCGGCAACCATGCACGCAAGTATTGCCCAGCGCTGTATCCAGCATGCAACACCTCTCGTGACCGCAAGCTACGTGTCGCCAGAGATGAAGGCATTGGACGCCAAGGCAAAGAAAGCTGGTATCCCGATTCTCTGTGAAATTGGTCTTGACCCCGGTATGGACCACATGAGCGCGATGAAGGTCATTGACGAAGTGAAGGCACAGTCTGGCAAAATTTTGTCTTTTTCGTCCGTCTGTGGTGGGCTTCCAGCGCCTGAGGCAGCAGACAACGCCATTGGTTACAAGTTCAGCTGGAGTCCGCGTGGTGTGCTCACAGCAGCACTGAACGCAGCCCAGTACCGCAAAGATGGCAAAGTTATCAACGTTGCAGGTGAAGACTTGCTTAACAGTAGCGAACGCGTCGACTTCTTGCCAGCATTCAATATCGAGCAGATCCCGAACCGCGACTCGCTTCCTTACGGCGATATCTACGGCATTCCGGAGGCTCAATCGCTGTATCGCGGTACTTTGCGCTACGGAGGCTGCTGCCAAATCCTGTACCAGCTTCGTAATCTCGGCCTCTTTGATATGGATCCCTCCAAACCCATCCCGGCCAATTGGCCCGAGCTGCTCAACCAGTTAGGCGGGCTTCAAGGGCTTCGTGAGGATGCCAACGGATTCCTCCACTGGCTTGGTGCCTTTGATCAATCCACCCCAGTGGTTAAAGCCCCATCTGTCCTTGACGCTTTCTGTGCTCTGTTGCAGGACAAGTTATCGTACCAGCCAGGGGAACGCGACATGGCCATCATGCACCATGAGTTTGGCATCGAGTACGAGGATGGCAAGAAGGAGAAGCGCACGTCGACATTCGTGGGCTATGGCTCCGAGAAGGGTGACACGGTCATGGCCAAGACGGTTGGGCTGAGTGCTGCCATTGGCGTGCAGCTCATCTTGCAGGACGCAGTCCAGGGGCGAGGAGTGCTTACACCCACAACTCCTGACATCTACACTCCAGCTCTGGCACGACTCGAAGTTGAAGGAGTGCGCTTCATCGAGAAGACATTCTCCCAGCCCTAAAGTGTGTGAATGGAAAACCACAGTTTGTCTATATTTCTAGCTGCTATCAAAGAACTGTCGACGGCCTACCATCGAACGAAATCCGTTGTTGAGTGCCTTCATCAAGACCTTTTCGAGGTGTCGGTGCGATGTACTTTTGAGAAATTCCATCTGAAGAGAGATAAAGCCGTGAAAGTGCCTTCGGACGTGAGCTGGAGTAACTCGTCTTGATTTGCCGCCCTCCAGCTTTCACCGAAGGGTAGACTTTTAACTCAAGCAGGTGACGCATATGCTCGTCGGTATCGGTTGCCATCGGAGCTGCATTGCCGGAGAAAGCGCCAAACTCTTGATTAGGTAAGACTGTTGCGTTGTCCATACCTGGAGTCGATGTTCGATTAAACTCGGGACAATGAATCATCACTGATGCCTTGCCAAGAAAGCGTTGAGGCATGCGATCGGGGCCATTACGCTGTCGCAGAATCAACCCTTGTGGTTTCCAGCGATCTGTTTGAATTTCTGACTCAGTCGTTTCAGGAACCGCCGATACTTCTACACTACGATTTGTGCTTCGACGAAACTCTGCCTGTTTCTCGACCTCGTCAAGCTATAGCATCGGATAGTTAGGATATCGCAGTGAAAAGACAAACGAGAACACGTCCACTAACCTGTTGCTGCAGATTTTGCCGCTCCTTCTCGATACCACTGATAGAAGATTCCAGTTTCTCGATTTTCTGGTTACACTATTGAGTCGGAAAAGTGATAGAAAGCAAACATACAGTTAGAAACCATGTAAATCTAGCGCCGTGAAGGGTATCACAAACCCTATCGTTAGCACTGATCTCTTTTTGCCAGGCCTTGGTTTTCTCGAAAAGAAGAAGCGTGAGACGCTTTTGATCTTCTCCTAGTTTGTCATGCTCTGCCTTCAGCAACGTCAATCCCTCTCCCTGAATTTTAAACTTCATCGTGCTTTCGTTCAGCTCCTCCGTCGTTTGTTTCTGGTTCCACCACAAAATTGGAGAAAGAAGAATAAAACCAACAAGGACGTTAGAATATATCAATTGTCAGTCTGGTACACACAACCGTACCAGTGTTCGCTCCATTTTCCCTAAATTGCTCTTCCCCAATTCGACTGTAAGGCGAAGTTTCCCGATTTCTGCCTCAAGAGTCCGGATATGGAGTTGATCCGAGTCAATTTTGTTCTCAGCTTGATCCAGGTCTTCACGCATTCTCTCAAAACTCACTCGCATCTTTTGCATCTCGACTGCGATGAGTTCGGCTCGATTATGACACAGAATCGCAAACTTCTTCATCGCCTTCTCCATCAGAACCTTTCGGCGTACTTCACGCTTTTTACGCTGTAATTCCACCAGCTGCACGCCGCCTTCGCCATCATGTGCACCTTCGTTGGGGTCGTCAGGTGGAACAGCATCTAACTCAAGATCAAGGACGAGAGCTTTATTGTCGCTGACCTCGTGGATGGATTCGGAGACTTGGCGCAAAAAGGTCATCAGAATCGTGCTTCTCTCCACTTCATACTGCTGATCTCGCTTCCCTTCTTCGATTTGGCGCACCATTTGCTCCATCATCTCGGCAGCGCCAGCGCTATCTTGATTCAATCGCATTTTCAACGCATTTACGCTGTAGATCCACATCACGGTAAAGCGACGTTAGTTGGTTGTCAGTAAGATATCTTTATGTGCCTGCATACCTTCCAGTTAGCGCTTCGATAGATAGCTTGGATTCTTCCAGGTGGTCGGTTAGCACATGATTCTTCCGCTCTAGCTCCTGTAAATTCAGTCCAGTCAAAACGAAATCTTGTATCTGCACAAATGACGACTGCAACTCACCGCGGTCACTTTCTGCTGTTTGGCGAGTTTGTCCTTGCCTTCTTTAACTTCCATCAGCATGCGTGCAACTTCTTTATGATACGCCTCAAAGTTCTTCTCGTTGATTTCCAAGGCTTCCTGCGACTCATCTTCCTCCTTCAATGACGAGTCTGCTAGATCAACCTTTTCCTGTGCCCCGCCTGCAGTCTGTCCACTTCGTCGTCTTGGCCCACTGGTATTTGACTTGTGTGAAACATCTTGGGCTGTAGTTGTCTCTAGGACTGTTGCTACAGGACGAGTAATCTCACCTTCGGGAATCAGTTGGCGCGTTATGACGATTTTGCTTGGCATTCTGCTCAATACCCGCTTCACACCAGGTCTGCTGGAACCCGTAGTGCTAGTACGCACTAGGAGACCAGCCAGGTCGTTCTCGCGCATCATAGCCCATTCCAATTGATATTGAAGATCCTCTAACTTTTTACGCACATTGTTCCGCATGGCCGCTGACTGGTTTCCCGTCTGTTGCTGCGAACGGCCCTTGCTGGAACTGGAGCCTTCATGTTTATCGGATCCATCCGCATCATCAGCCATGGATGGCATTTCCCCGTCCATTGAATGGTTGTGCAAATTCTCCAAATCCCGCGCCAGTTTCTTGTTAAGACGGCGAAACTCCAGATTCTGTTCCTGCATTTCTTCTCGTGCACGCTCCTCTTCAATGAGTTGGTCTTCCAGGTGCCGCTTAGTCTGCTCGAAGCGTTGTAAAGTTGACACCAGCTCTTCTTTCAGAGACGTCAGAGATTGCTGCTGCTCAATACAAAGAGCAGCTTTCTCCTTCAGCTGATCGTCACGTGTTGCAAGGTCCGCAGTAAGTTGTCTGGACTTTTTCAATTCTTCTTGAAGACGATAGTCTGAAATTAAAGCGTTGGTCAGTCAGAGCAGAAATATTTTACCATAATACTAATACTAGTTCATTTTTTTTACGTACAGTTCGTGCCGAAGTCCGATTCGATTTGAGCTTTCTCCACTTTGACGGCATGTAGAGCCTTGGTCACCTCCGCAAGTTCTTCTTTCAAATGGTTGTTGGAAGCGGAGAAAATATCACGATCGTGGTTCGAGCGGATGAGCTGCTGTTTCACGTCCTTATACTCGCTGGCGAGACGATCGATTTCCTCTTGAGTGGCTTGAGTTAGCTGCAGTTTGGACCGCATCCCTGCAATGATAACCTTCTGCTCGCGCTCCATCTTCCGTGCAGCCTGAAGCTGTTCCAGAGTGTACGCATTCTCTTTCATTAACGCTTTCACCCGCTGCTGTAGCGCGTCGTTAACCTCCTCCATTTGTTTCGCCTCGGAGCGCATTCGTTGCACCACAGTGCGCATTTGCTGTTCTCCTTTAGAAGCTCGAGCCATTTCTTGTCGAGCTGCTTTCAGTTCTTTGCTCTGCTCAAACACAATGTCATTAAATATCATTTCAAACCTTGAATTGCTCCAGCAACCGTCTTACCTCGCCATGAACAAGCTCGAGGTGGCCGCCGCAGGTTTCGCATGGATGCACTTGCAGCGTTGTTTCGAAAGGTGCGAAGAGAGGCAGTACGTCTCGTAGGTCCACCGATGGCACACTTGAAAGCCCACCGTCGATAGGTCCAGATGATCCTGTTGAAATGTGACGAGATGGGGTTCGCTGTAGCTTCGGAACTTCTCCTCGCATTGAACTTGCCGACCCCATGAGCCCCAGTTTGCCTCCGTACTGACGAAGCTCCTCCTTTACAGTAATCACATCTCGGTAGTAAGCGCGGCGGATGACCTCGAGGACCTGGTTGCGTCGTGACAGCTTGCCGCGAAGCATTTCTAGCTGCAACTGTAGAGGCAGACCCTTTGACTGAACTCCGTCGTCAAGATCTCCCGGAGGATCATTTGGCGTCAACGTAGTATCTTCGTCTAGAATGGACTGATCGCCTGCATCCAGGATGTCGCCATCTTCACCGACTCGTGAAAGACCGAACAGGTGTAATGTTGATCCGCCTCGTGTAAATGGAACGCCGTCAGCCACCGCAGAATGGTGCGCCATCGTTCAAAAAGTACTGGACGAGTCACACCTGCTTGGTCATCGAAAGCAAAACAAATCTCTAATAATACAGGGCCATAACGTGCGTGATAACATGTCAGAGCAGAAGTATATCAATAGTAGAGCAAAAGTCGACGCAGAGCCACCCCCAACCAACCTAAGCAATGGTTTTGCTTTCATTGAACCTTACCATCGTTCTTCATCACCCTGTTCTCCCAAAAAAAATAAAAGACTGGCGGCTTGCAAAAGCTTCGCTTCCATCTCACGAACACCCAATACGCCGTGCTAGTTTGAACTGTAGCCAAAATGCGCCTGCGAACGCTGAAGGACGCACCTTACGAGTTCTGCGGCTGGTTGCCGCGAATGGTGAAACCTGTTGAGTTGAGTGGCTCGGCAGCAGGTGGGGCAGTAGGGGCAGTAGGGGCGGTAGGAGCACTTGGAGCAGTAGGAGCAGTAGGAGCAGTAGGAGCAGTAGAAGCAGTTGGAGCAGTTGGAGCAGGAGGAGCAGGAGGAGGAGGGTTGGCACTCAAACCTGCCATAATACCAGAAATCTCCTCGCTCTCTCGCTGCATATCCGCCAGTTGCTCCTCGGTAAGCCCATTCACACTAGGGGGCTCAACCTCCTTCGGTGGTTCAATATTCGCAGCAACTGCTGGAGCCTCGAGGTCATCAGCCGGTGGGTGAATAGAGTACCCGGAAGCACTAACCGAGTATCCAGATGCAGTAGTGGAATATTCTCGGTCGAATTCTGGGTTTTGGCGGAATGGCGGGGGGCCAGCAGGTGGTAGTGGCGGCTCGTCCGGCCGAGGGAAATCAATCGAAGCATGGTGGTACGTGTCATCATCGTCGCCCTTGGTCTCCTCATCGTCGTCACCCTTTGTCTCCTCGTCACTCTCATTGTGCGACAATGTGCTATGGCGCCCGCTTGATGTGCTCCTGCGTGCTGTGCGTCGACGGGTATTGCCACCAACGCTCTCGCCATCGTCATCATCAGCTTCATCCTCGTCAGCAGCTCCATGCGGACCAGCACTGCCATTTCGAGCAGCACGCGAGCTTCGATTCGACGCAGAAGATAGGTGAGCGGTGGGAGCAGCACCAGTCTTTCGCTCCTTGCGGGGTGTCTTCTTCTCCTCATAGTGCGTGGCAAAGTCAGGGAATTCATCGGTGAAGTCGTCGCTCGCTTGAATCCCAATTTCGTTCAGATTCCCCCAGAAAGTCTTCTTGGTCGCCTCCAGTACACCGAGCTCGGTGTCGCACTCTTCAAGATCACCTTTCAGCTTGCCAATGTCGCTCTCCAACGCCCCCTTCTCATCATCCGCTGCATCCTTCAGCTTGGTCTGCTTGCTCTCCACCTCAGCCTTCACCACCTCAATCTGCTGCTCCTTCATTTCCAGCTTGTGCATCGTTTCACGCAGCAAAATCCGGTTCTTAAACTCGCACTGCGGGTTCTGGCAGCGATCCGTGTGAGCCTCCACGTCGTGCCAAATGCGGCACATCTTGTTCTTGCAGGGCGTGGAGCTGCTGCACATCTGTGCGCGGATCTTCTTGCATCCCCGTCCGCACACCTTGCCCGGTGGAGGCTTGCACAACAGCGCGTCGACGAACTGAATGGACTTGCGCAGACGTTCCTTAAACTGCGCCGTCTGAGTCAGATTGCGTCGATCCGGGTAGCACAACTCTCCAATAGCATCCTCGAACTGCAGCAACTCGTCGTCGTCTTCCTCTTCTTCTTTCTGCTTCTTGGCCTTGCCACGAGCCTTCACAGGCTTCTCTTCCTCGATTTCATCCTCTGAGGATTCCTGGATCACTCTTCTCGCCGCACATCGAGGTCTCTTGACTGGCTGAGCATCAGAGCTCGAGGTCCTGGTACTTCTCTTACTACCTGCACTTCTCGTGTGCATGGTAGGAGATTCAGTCGACGCACGGGTCGCCATTCGACCCGAAGAGGACGTGGGGGTTTCCTTCTTGACCTTCGTCTTAGCCACAGACCGGGAGCGATCTCCGCCACTGCTGCTGCTACTGCTACGTGTCTCCCGCTCGGACCCCGCTCGGGACGGAGGGACGTTATCCCGACAATGGAACCAGATCTCCTTCGTCACGACCGAGTTTAGCACGCGCTCCGTGGCGCCACTGTGCGCGGCCAGGATGATACGGTCCATCTGCTCACTAAAGCTAGGAGACGCGTACATGTGCTCCTGGATGTAGTCCACGAGGGTGCGGCACGTGTTGTAGTACGCGTCGTAGCCCCCTTCGCCTTCAGTGGTCGCGGCTGTCGACGTCTGCTTCTCCACCGCTTTCTGGAAACTCTCACACACGGAGCTCACGCTCTCCTCTACGCTGGCCTTAAGCGAACGGGTTAACGCCGCCTGCAGTTGGTCCACAGCCGACGCCGCGCGGCGAGTCTTGGCCCCTCGCTTTACCATCATTGACTGGAGGTCCTCAAGGTGGAGAATGATTCACGGGAATGATCATTATTCGTGATTACCTCGTTTCAGTGACTAACTTCAACTACAACATCAGCGACGTTGGATCAACGTCGCCTGCTACGTTCACTTCCGCTTCGATGTAACTCGTGGCTCGACGAGGGTGCGAGGCGGCATTGTATAAAGCCCACGAACGGGCGAGACCGTCGTCCATGGTAGCCGTCGCCAGCTTCGACAACGCATCCTCCTGGTTGNGCACGGCGCGAGCATTGAGGCGCAACATGAGACTACCCAGGTCTTCCACGGCCTTGTTGCCCGACACCTGCCCCCAAAGTTTCATACCGTAGTAGAAATTCACGTCTTCCGAAGTACTTTCTTGATCTTTCCCATCGGTCATCGAGGTCACACCGTGTGAGTAAGAATGGCCAAGGTACCAGGAAAAATACCTGAATTTCGGGAAGTAAATGTCGTCGGAACTCGGGTTGGCAACGTCACGGAGTAATGTCCACACCATGGCGTCGAGTTGCACCATTCCAGACCATGATGGGTCTAATTTCTTGAGAATTGCAGAAGCCGTCACCCAGTAGCCGAAGTGATAGTGATGGTCGTTGTACACGCCATTGCCAAAATCGACATTTACGTCGCCAGTGGTGAATGCCAAACTTGTCACGATTCCCTTATACGTCGTCTCATACACCAAAGGTGCGCTAAGAGAGTTGGTAAGGAAAGGCTCAATCAAACTTTCCAATTTGTCGAGGCAATTCCTAGCCAGCGTCGTGTCATCTCCAACAACGGAGCTATCAGCAGCCATCAGGCATAAAGAC